>RQTK01001512.1:0-14606 GCA_003991915.1 Elysia chlorotica
CAAGGTCTTTACTGAATCTGAAAAAAAAACAACGAAAGTTACGATCTAGCTCTTGGGCCGTAATCACAACTCAGCAGCAGGTTACGAATCGTCTGGACAATGTGCGGGTAGGAAGGCTCGTGGATATATTATTGCTGTAGCATCTACACATTGTAGATATACATGTAAATCATAGTATTCAGTTCATGGGGCTTGGAAGCCTCTTTATTTTGGGTGAAAGATGTGAAACCCCTTCAGTCTTGCCTAAAAATTGTTACTTGTGATACTCACATACAAAAAAAACAGAGTAACAATTAAAACAAAGCTAAAGGCCGGGGGAAGGGGAGTTAGGGTCTCGAGTGTGACCACCAGCTAACGCAATATCTTTGTTGTTTTTTCCCACAGGCTCAAACCGAATCAGAGATGCCAGCCAAGACATGGCGGAAAACAGGGTGAGTTGGAGTTGTATTCTCTTTGAATACTTGAAGTGTGTGTAAGGGCAACACAGAGAGAGAGAGAGAGAGAGAGAGAGAGAGAGAGAGAGAGAGAGAAAGGGAAAGGGAAAACGAGAGAGAGATAGTAGGTAGAGATAAACCGAAAATAGGCAGATGGACGCAAAGTTGATCCTCAAAACACGTTAATTTTTTAAACTATTTTTTTCTTAATTTGACGGACAAATAGATTTTGCTGACATGGAAACCAACAAACAAACTTACTTTTTGCCGTATAAGAGTTAACTTTAATGGCAGTCATCAGGCCCATAAAATGTCAAAACACGCATGATCTCCTACCGTCTCATATGCGAGTTTTGGTAACCGCTCCACCTTGGTAGTATTAGTACGGAAGGCAAAAAAAAAGGAACGAAGAGAAATGCATGTATGAATGAATGTCTGAATGGATTGACTAGTGTGTATTTACATATCGATCTAATATCTGTCAATCATTTTCCCCAACTGCCCCTATAAACTCTCTAGGCCTATCTTGTAAATAAATGGCATTCATAAATATAAAAAATGCCGATTTGTCCCGCTTTGAGTATTGAAGCTGCATGTTTTTTGTTTGTTGATTTCCACCATCTTCAGCCATTGCCGTAAACAACTGCATATTTTCATTTTGTTTTGTTAAGTGTTGCGCTGACCGTTGTTCGTCACATGTTTTGTCTATAGATGCATAGTTTGCAAACCATTATTTTTTTAAGAACAACGAGAAAACCAGCTTGGGTCTAAATATAGGCTGGGCAAAAATGACAAAGGCTTAGTCATTTTAAGTCGCGTTATTCCCGATGAGGAGGAGGAGGAGGAGGAGGAGGAGGAGGACGACGAAACAACAGAGAGAACGTGAAAAACGATTTTAAATTCAGACTCTTAGGAAAGCAGAGAGTCGCAAGGCAAAATAATGCTTAATATTAGTTTGACCAGAGACGAGCTATAGCGAGACGGTGCACGCAGGCGAATTTGTGTATGTCGGTCGACCAGCTGTCTGCAGTGAAATTTCACAAGGCCTTGTCGCCTCAGGTTTCTAATGTTTCCTACAGCGCTGCAGTGAATCTTTTTATTTGTGTGTGTTTGTTAGCGACACATTAAAAATCGCAATGGAGAAACCGGAAAAACGTGTTTTTAAATGGCGCTCTGACATTAATTGTAATGAAAACCCCATCTGTTTTTCTTTTCTTTTCTACTTGAAACCGAAAAGTAATGACACGGTGAGAGAAAAATTATTTCCCACGGGGAAAAAAAGGATTTTTCTTCTTGATATAGACCTATATCTAGATATTTAGTCAGGTCTATTTTGAGCTTCAATGGCTAAATAACAATAAAACAATGTCACTGACTCTCTCAAATTCTAATTAAGAAAAAAGAGCGCCCCCCCCCCCTAAAAAAAAAAAAAAAAAAAAAAAACAACAACAACAAACAAACAAACAAAAAAAAAAACAAACAAACAAAAAAAAAACAAGACAAAATTATACAAATACAAATTTTTTTTCGGAACAATAGATGCTTGTTTAAACCTCTTACTGTTTTATGCCATTATCTAATCATTGGTATAATGAATATACAGTATAGGGGTTATAACATAGTATCAGCGATCTTCGTAATCAATGTAGGTTAAATAAAGAATGGCCTTGAGCATTCTGTTACGTTAGATTTCCCAACTATTTGCCCGGATAAATTGGTGCGAACCGATTTTCATTTGCATGGTTTGTCTTATAATTCAATTTTCAAACAACTTAACTATATAATTTTTTACAAGGAGTAGAAAATGGGTTGTCAATGCAAGGAGAGCCAATTTAGAGAAAAAACCCAAAGAATTAAAAAGAAGCAATGTAGTGTACGCTGGACACTTTGAGGAACCCAGCTTCAGTAAAACAGTCTTATTGTGCTATCCCCACAGTTTTCAACATTCCCAATAAAAAAAACTTTCACCAGGGTGCAGCTTACCACCTAGACCACAACTTTCTAGTTCACCCCCGAAGTCGTGGTAGAACTTTCAAGAAATTATGTTGACAATTCTGTTGGAAGGTTCATATTATGTTCCTACAACGAGTGGATAGATTTTCTAAAAATTGCAGAGTTTTGTGTGTATGTGTGTGTGTGTGTGTGTGCATCGGCTCCTCTTGTCTGAGTTATTTAGGAGTGCCATGCAACATCATTAGGGAATAGCAGAATCGAATCACAGAACAGAAATTAAATTGTGTCCTTGTAGTTCTCGTGACAGGTAACAAACCTCTTTCTCAACATTCCACTCTATCATTTGATTATTATCAGAAACCTGGAGTGCATGGAAAACAGGAATGCCAAAAGTACTACCAGAAAAAAGAAATATTTATCAACCAATAGAGGCTATGCCAAGTTTTCCCCCAATCACTATTAAGCGCTACAGTACCTGGACTTCACTCATTATTAAATTAGTTTCCCTTTCCTTAAACTATGTGACGTCACTTCGTACACCGTCTCGCTAATCTAGCTCAATCTCTGGTTTGACCATCGGAATCTCAGTGAAGGGAGACAACGTCCGTTTGATGTTGATTCAGCTCTCCCTTCCAGGAAATAGAAAAAAGTAGACATAGACATGGCTATTACATTGTAAGCTTTTAGTAAGGGATTGTCGAATGTCGATCCTACTCTAAGCCCAATGATCAGGCTCTTCAAATCTAATACAACTGTAATGGATCTAAAAAATATTAGGATGGAATATTGATCTATTAATTTTATCTAATTGGTTGCGTGGGTGTCAGCCATGGAGATATAGAATCTAGATTTAATTAATGAACTGCAACTGAACCAACCCAGTACATTGTTTATTTTGAAAACAGGTAGGCTAGTCTAGATCTAGATTCTAGATCTTAGTTCCATGTATTTTTGTGCTTAATAATATTATCCTATAGGATCTACGAAGAATAGAATTTAGATTCAAGATCTCAGTAGATCACCCATCTAGAGATCAGATGTAATGTAGTCTAAACTGTAAGATATAAGATACACTATTGGTTCATTAAAATTAGGGCCTATAAAAATGGCGATTTTGTTTTGTTTTGTTGTAGTGGTTGTGAGCATGGGCATTCCTGAGCATGCTATAGATCTATATCTAGAAATCTATAAATACACACAGCTGCCAATCGTCCCACATTTTGCAGGACAGTCCTGCTTTTTTATACACCTTACTCTCCTGCGATATATAAAAAATGCCGATTTGTCCCGCTTTGAGTATTGAAGCTGCATGTTTTTTGTTTGTTGATTTCCACCATCTTCAGCCATTGCCGTAAACAACTTCACATTTTCATTTTGTTGCGCTGACCGTTGTTCGTCACATGTTTTGTCTATAGATGCATAGTTTGCAAACCATTATTTTTTTAATAACAACGAGAAAACCAGCTTGGGTCTAAATATAGGCTGGGCAAAAATGACAAAGGCTTAGTCATTTTAAGTCGCGTTATTCCCGATGTATTGTTAATTGTATACGACTGCTCATCCTCTTAGTCGGAACTAGAGCTTGGCTAAGCCTTAAACAGTTACAGTATTGCCTGTGAATCATACGGTGTCAATACACTGAATACAGTAAACTTACACAATGCGCGTGATTTCCAAGAAAGAGAAATTTAGGCTATCAATGAAAATCAAAACTAAAGCACCATTTTGTTCCATTGTCTGCAACAAGACTGTATATACTGAAACAGATCGGTGTGATTGGTGTAAAAGTTCAGATACTTATATTGGATAGTGTTCTAATGAAGGGAACATGGTTCGACTTGCTTCGACCAAAATTAGGTGTAGATCTAGATCTGTACTAAGTAACACGATGTTGAGAAGGAGAATGAAGAATTGAGAGCATATAGGCCTAGGCCCTACTAAAGCTCGCCCTTTGCTCCTTGTTCGTTTCGTTCATTGCCATCTCCCCCCTGGCGGCTTTATCATACTCGGCAACAGTCCGTCAATAGCCTTGAACCACATCGCGCTTTCATTCCATTTCTTGAGCTGATAGTCCCTCAACTTATCACTGCTAGGCTAGAATGACCATAACCAGTTCCTTGTTGTAATAGCAATAGAGGCCAAAGGTTTTGGTCTTTTAACTGACAAATCTGTATTATAGTGATTTCTCCTGTACCAACAAGAAAAACACTGATTTTTTACCTCAAGTTTCGCAGGTTTTTTTCCATCATTTGCACCATAATTTTTTTTCCATCATTTGCACCATAATTTTTTTTCCATCATTTGCACCATAATTTTTTTTCCATCATTTGCACCATAATTTTTTTTCCATCATTGGCACCATGACAGTGACAAGATTCTTATTGCATGCACTAAGTTTGACTTAATGTCAGTTTATTTAAAAATGAAATAAACACAGGCCATTTACATCCAGTTATGTGGCGATTCTATTTCTCAATATTCTGTTGATCCAAGGAGCAATTTAGGCTCATCGACAGAGTACCAAAAAGTAATTTGTGAAAGTGAATTGGACATTCTTCTATTTGTTTTTACATGTATACACTTTTTACAGTGCATGTATACCCAATAATATGACATTTCGGGTGAAAAACTTTCATGTCCAATTAAGTTATGGGGAAAAAACACATTTTTTTTTCTTCTGATGCGAAATCAAGTAATATAATTCACATTTCTTTTTTTCTCTTTTTATTATTCAAAATTTTAAATTTTAAATCACATTGTAGTTGGTTTGTGTTAATACTATACTGTTTGGAGCATTAAGTGTTCTCTTCGACTTTTATCATAATTTTTTTTTCTTTCTTTGCTTCACAGAGTCCTGCTTTTCTTCCAGTTATCGCTATGAGACTTACTGTGTGACCCATGGGTGGATCATCATCCTTGCAGGTTGTCATGGTGGGGCTAGAGGGCACTGGGAAGACAACCCTGTGTGACCCATGGGTGGATCATCATCCTTGCAGGTTGTCATGGTGGGGCTAGAGGGCACTGGGAAGACAACCCTGCTGTACCGCCTCAAGTTTGGCCAGTACACAAGCTCGATCCCTACCATCGGCTTTAACAGGGAGACAGTGGTAGTCCCTTCTGTTGAGGGCAAATCTAAAGGCGTTAGCTTCGTTATCTGGGACATTGGGGGCAAAGACAACATGCGGCCGTTGTGGAAGTCATACCTGCGGTCAGCGGACGGCATACTGTTTGTGGTGGACAGCAGTGACCATGAGGGAGCGGAGGAGGCTCGCATGGAGCTGCACCGCCTGGTGCGCACGCAGAGCCCGCACAGCGTCCTGCCCACCGTGGTCCTGGCCAACAAGCAGGACCTGCCCGGCGCCATGAGCCTGCAGGACGTCGCCGCGGCGATGGGCGTGCCCGAGCTGCAGGCGGCCTCACAGCCGTGCCGACTGATGCCCACGTGTGCCGTGACGGGGGAGGGTCTGCCCGAGGCCATGGACACCATGTATGAGATGGTCACCAAGTGGAAAAAGTCCAAGGGCAAGAGCAGATAGTGCTGCCCGTCACTCTCCCCGCGTTGTGAAAGAGGATCAATGATCTGAACCAGTGGCTGTGCTCATTACAAAATACAACCTGTATAGGCTGAAAATACCTCTTGTCTGTATGACAGAGTTCACCTATGGGTTAATCCTAGAAAGTCCCTCTGTTATAAGAGAAAATCCAAGGGCAAAGCAGTTAGTGGTGGCTGTCAATCTCTCATGTTGTGAACCAGTGGTTGTGCTCGTGTAAAAAAAAAAAATGCTGATATCTCTCGGTTGTACAACAGTACTCCTGCTGCTTGAATCCAAGTTAGAGAACTTTATCTCCAACTTTTTTTTTAAAGGGAGTCGAAGGGGAAGAGCAGATAATGATTGGTCTGATGGTTGTGAATCAGAAACCAGTGGCTGTGTCCATTTAGAAAACGATTGATGCTAATAGAATAATCGGGTCTGCGCACCAATATATGAATACACATACACCTTTTTATTTCATCCGTAATTATATAACTCAATTTCTTTTTTGCATGTCTTGAAGTCCCTCTTTTTTTTTTTTAAATGTTTTTACCTTTTTTTAAGCCTTATAAATTTAATTTATACAATATGTATAGTTTATAAATTATTTTTAACTTTTAAGTCTTGTTTTTCACATTCATAACCTTTAATCAGTTATTGCCATATCTCAAATTTAACTGCTGTTGGGATCATTTTCATCATGATTTTTACAGTGGAAAAACTGGAATATGTTCAAGATAAACCTCATAAAAAGTTAAAGTTTATTTGATCCCCAACCAAGTTTCTATAACATTGTTCAGTAAAAAAGAAAAGAGAACTGGTGCCTTCAAAACTGTTAATATTAAGTTCTAGTTTATTTTGAATAAAATTTAATAATGAATAAAGTAGATTTCACGCTGCATGCACATAGCATCAGAGATGGTCACGTCGTTTGCTACGTAATATTGGAATTGTATCACAGTCTGGGAGCAGTATATTACTACAGTACATTACACTTGTACATAACTAGAAGCAGTATAGAATATGCCATATTGAAATTCAACACACTAAGTAACTTTGATTGATAGTTTTATCAGAGAGTGTGAAATACTGAGGTTTCATGGTGGAGATTTTGCATATATATCTATATATATATATGTGGTTTAAGATTATTAAGGCGGTAGCTTCCTTCTTTAAACTTTGTAAGTGTCCGTCTGAATACTACTCCACCGCCTTACTTCAACAAAGAAATAGAGTGTGTAAGCGTCTGGCTAGCCCCCCATATCAAAAGCACTGTAAGCTCTTTTTTGTGAAACACCTCACTACTCATAATCTCTGGTTTGACTATATGTTTGCTAAGAGTGTGAGGATTGAAACGTAAATTGAATACCGATTGTAAAAGTTGAAATCACTCACAAGTTAGGATTTTTTTTTAAATTGTTAAAACTGTAATAAGCATTTCAATGAAAATCCAGATCTATGGCCTTTTGCTTAGTCCTACGCATGTAACATTCTGTCTTGTGAAGATTTGACAATTGTACAAATACATTTATTGAGATTAAGTGTTGGAGAGGTATCAAATTACGCAGTGTTCCAGTATTTTAAGTAATAAAAATAAAACAATTGGTTTTTATTTAGACAAAGAGCACAATACATTACTATGCTTTTAAATAAAAATCCGAATTATATACCTCACCATGTTTCAATTAAATATTTTTTACCTCGTTAAAACTATTTTTTCCTTAGGAGCTTAGATCTGTAATCATTTTTGGTTTTTGGAAATCGATCATTTCATTAAGCTAACTTGGTGCACTTTTTATTTCTCTTAATCTCTGGTTGTGTTTTTTTTAGATTGAAATGTACATGGATCTACTAGTGTGAACATTTTATGGAAAGCTTGAACAGAATAAGTTACTAGTGAAACTGCAGTGCAGATTTTACTTGTTTTGTTGTGGGCTTTGTCAGTTTGTGCAAGCAATTTGTAGGCTTTTAGTCTTGCTACTAATATTTGTTGATGTTAGCAATGCAGAGATAAACTGAGGCTTTATTACTCTTAGTGTTTTCTATTAGTGTTATCAGTCATAGATTGAAGCTAGCCTTTTTAACAACACTAACATATTATTACTGTGACACACCTTTTATTTAAAAAAATAAAATAAAATGATGAACATTTTTCGACTAGCGGCATAGATTATGAAGCAGAAGAATGGTTGCAACGCTGAGTACAGCAGGAAGTAACGGAGTGTCACGGTGTTACGAGAATGGCATACACCCAGATACAGGCTTAGCTGGCTTGTTTGGGGTTTTAGATAATTACAAGACAAGACGAATTTTATGGTTATTCTTCTTTAGTATGGATAAAACAAATCAATGCATTGACATTGTTACTTTTCCATAAGATAGCTACCGATCTTATAAACACTTTGATATGACAAGTCAAAATGGCACACCTCTAAAAAGTACTTGAAGAAGCCCAACAGCAATGCTAAACAACTCACGACTCAACAAAATGATGGTGAGATATCAACTAGCACAAAGCCTTCTTTAATTGTAAGTCTTAGAATAAAGAACTGTTTCTATTGAAATTTGCCGATAAAAAATACATGTGTTTAATAAATATCATATATGTGGTATTCACTAATAATGAAATTTGTTGTGAGTGTGAAGCCCACTAGAACAAAAATTTTTTTTTTTAAATGCTGTGATGAACTAAATGTATTGACTTGCTGGATTCTGATATTAAATATATTAACAAATCTTTCCTCCTTGACTTTTTATCTTTTGAAGCTGCAAGGGGCATCTGTGTGTGTGCTTTTTTTTTCACAATGAAGATAATGATTATCATTAGAATTCTATTTCACTCATATTTTATTCTACACAAAAAAGTATGGATCTACTGCATGGATTTATAACTGTTCTTACAGCCTCTTGGAACTTTCCAATGTCTGACGTGCGACTGGAGCCTTCTCTCATCCTGTAAGACATGCATTGTGTGATTATGGAACCAATTAAAGAAAAAAGTAGTAACAGTAGTAGTAGCAGCAGCAGCAGGCGGAGTAAGAGTAGACAACTTTGTAGAAAACTATAGTACAAAGAGACAAAGTAAAAGACATTCATAACATCCCTTTGTTTTTTTTTAAATAATTGACCAAGATAGACAACTTGGTCAGATCAAGACTTTATTCTTCATCCTATGTATTCTCAAAATCCTAACACCAAGGGGTTAAAAGTGAGCGTACAGGTTATAAAAAGAAAAACAACAGTAGGATTACAAAATACAAATTAAGATTTATAAATCTGGGTTCTTGAGAAGTGCAGTACAAATGCAAATTTGATTTCCGGGCTTTGAATAAAAATTTTCAAATATTTTAATTATATCTAGTGAAAATTACACAGACTATTTTTGCTGCATGGATATTTTAGAAACCAACCATTTTCATAAGCACGGGTTATAAATTGTAGAATATTACAGTTGATGCATGTACTGAAAACGTTAAAATAAAGCAAAAGATAAAATATTATTTATTACTACATCGCAGAGTCAAAGATCTGTACACATTACCGGTACTTTATGTCCAGAAGGCATTTCGTTTTGAATAACCAGTAACAACTAGATAACCCTTGCATGTACATGTATCTTTGCTTAAGATTAATTTATTGATACTCCACTCTCTGACGTAAAACCACCAGGATCTACGGTAAGGTTTCATCGATGACCCATTTCATTCACCTCCCAAAGAAAGTTTTGGGGCAAAGATTAATGTCTACAAGAATTAAAGTTAATACACATATTGACACTATACCCATTTCTCTCCCAGATAAAAAAAAAGCGACCGAGAACACCTCCCCAACCAACCCAGCCCCCCACAGCCTAGCTGTCACACGACGGAGGCAACGACAAAGGGTTCCTTTTTTTCCTCTCGCCCCCCTCCATAACATTCTAGGAACAACAAAAAAAAAAACATGACCCGTATTCAACAAGTCTCACCTTTATATAGGTCAGAGACTAACATTTAACCAAAGGCCCCCGCAACCCTCCCTTATTCACTTTGGTTGTTTTTTGTTTGTAAAATAAAAATGTGCTTACCGGCTACGGTGCTTGTTAATTCCCGCCATCTTGTTAGTGCAGATAATCATGAAGGGTCACTCCTCGGTAATGTGTTCTTAAAAATGCAGACAGTAGCCCCCCTTTTGCCACACAACCCTGTTCCATAATACCCCACTGTTCCATATTCCCCACCCTTCCCCTACTACTACTACTACTACTACTACTACTACTACTACTACTACTACTACTACTACTACTACTACTACTACTACTACTACTACTACTTCTACTACGACGACGACCACGACCACGACTACTACTCCCACCACCAACTACTACTACTACTACTACTACTACTACTACTACTACTACTACTACTACTACTACTACTACTACTACTACTACTACTACTACTACTACTACTACTACTACTACTACTACTACTACTACTACTACTACTACTGTCACTGCTCTATGGTTCTTTTCTCGTATCTTATAATGTTTCTATTAATGCATAATGATTTTGATTTTGGGACATACCATTTTCTGTTTAGTTTTTGCAGTTATTTTTATTTTTGTCTTTTCTTCCTTGTTATGGGAGATTTCAGGCCAAATGCTTTACAATCATACAATTTTCTCTAATATAATATCTGTCCCCCCCCCCCCCCTTTTCACATAGCTGAGTACGCCGCCTACACATCGACGCCGCCATACTCCCAGTACGCCGGCACGCCTTACTCGACAGACCCGTCCGCGTGGAGACCCGCCATCAGTGAGTCAAACCTGCCACCCTTACCGCTCACCTTCAACCAGTCGTCGCTTCACTAGCTTAGCAACATTGGCGCATCGCCATGGAGATTTTCTACACATGTTTTTAATAATCATCGATTAAATTTTTTTTATTCATTTATACTTTAGAGGCACCATCACCATTGTCTTTGTTTATGCTTTTATCATTTATTCCCATCGCTATTATGAGTATTCGTGTATCATCATCCTCGTCACCATTGTCACTAGAACAACATCACCCAATTGATATACTTTCCACAATAACTATTATTTGTAACAATGTCAACGCTAGAGCCCTTGGCTACAGTCAAGCGTAGAGCTATCACCACAACTGTTATTGGGAACAATGTCACTATAGCACTTGACTACACCATATAGCTACCACAAGAGCTCTCCTTAATATTTAATATCATCGTTCATTCCATTCGTTACAGTCAGAGCTAACCATTGAATAATTTTAGTTGATACCATCATCACTAAAGTCCTTAGGCATTACCACACTTAGAACAACATCAATAACTGCTTTGTTTTTGTTGCTGTTGTTGTTGTTGTTGTTGTTGTTGTTGTTGTTGTTGTTGTTGTTGTTGTTGTTGTTGTTGTTGTTGTTGTTGTTGTTGTTGTTGTTATATCCCACCACCATCCTGGCTTCACTCGTCATTATCATACTTCATAACTGCATATAGCAGCACCCCCTTGTCCGATTTATAAACTATCAAAATTCCATGAACAGTACGCGAAGCCAAGTCGTTAACATCTTATTGTATTATATATAATAGAACATTTATTAAGTACTGTGCCCGATAATCCTTCATTAACTGTTGTGACCCCCCCCCCCCCCACCCAGATCCAGCATACTACTACCCCCCTGGCATGAGGAGCGACCCCGCGTCCAGTACTGCGTCCCCGACTAAAGCCACCTAGCGCTGCGGCCACGCTCGGCCACACTCGGCCACGCTCGGCCACACTCGGCCATTTCCGCCTGCAACCAGTCTCTCACCATCAGCACCATCAAAATAAACACGAACCACTGCGACCTCTGCAACCATTGCAATCATTGTAACCGCTCCAACCACTTGAACCACTTGAACCGCTTGCAACCATTTCGACCATTGTAACTGCTCCAACCACTTCAACAACTTCAACATCTACAAGCACTGCAAGCACCACACTGTCCACGACGACCTCAACTGCCAGGACTGCAGGCGGCGACGCCTGGTGACGACAATGAGGATCTGGTGAAGGGGCGGTCAGCCACCAGGCATGGTGGGAACTGTCCAGACACGCCCAGGTCAGCCGCCACAAGCTGTCCACAACAAGGTGACCACAACAAGGCGTCCACAACAAGGTGACCACAACAAGGCGTCCACAACAAGGCGTCCACAACAAGGTGACCACAACAAGGTGACCACAACAAGGCGTCCACAACAAGGTGTCCACAACAAGCCTTTCCTCAGATCGCTCGCCAACTCCGGGAATAAAACAGCACGCGAAATGCGATGTACATCCCCCCTCCCCCCAACCCCAACCCCCTTTACCACCACCAGTTGAGATGTTGTTTGTGACAGGGCATCAACTGCAGTCAAAATGTGCAGCGTTCCAGCGTTCAAACGCCACGACTAGCTGTCTAGACCCCCGCCTAAAAGGTCTCTCTACTCAAGCGTGGACTAGGCTCAGCGTTCAAGCGCCACGACTAGCTGCCTAGACGCCCGCCTTAAAGGTCTCTCTGCTCCAAAGTTGGCGGTCTGGAAACTTTCTGTGCTCTTCCAAAGTGAGGGGACTATCGGCTTTCGTGAAACCTCGGCGACCGTCATCAATTAGGATGCACGTCTTGGCCGTCACCAACACTGACCGGTTTCCTGGCTAGAGCAACGCGCGCATTTCTTGCTCTTCTCAAACATCAATGTCTCCTAAGTTATTTAGAAGTATCCTTTATGGTGCATGGTGCATGTATCAATATGAAGAACATTTTTATAACACGATGGAAACCATCTAGAGCCCGCTATTGTCGTGCATGAGCTGTCAACCTCGTGTTGGCCAACCCACTTTGTTCCTCCGATCATTGAGAGATCATTGAGAGACGCTTTACACGGATAGACCCGCTATGGCCGACCAACGCTGCTGCTGAGGGTGGATTTATATTAGATTTGTGGATTGTCAAGGACTTGAGGGCAGTTAGTGGACACTCTCAGTCCAGTTAGTGGACACAGTCCAGTTTGTGGAGGACGCAGAGCCAGCTTATCACAGACACCGACTACTTCCTTACTTGGTTCGCAGAGGGAAAAAAGGAACTTCTACAGAGAGTGTATTAGGGAGAGAGAGAGAGAGAGAGAGAGAGAGAGAGAGAGAGAGAGAGAGGAGGCCATCACTTGGTTCACACACATTTACCCCAAGATAAAGAGTCCTGACTGGCCGGAGAAATACAAACCTGTAAGTGGTGTGGTGTGGGGGGGGGGGGGGGGGGGGGGGCGTGCTAAAGGAACATTAAAAAAAGATAATGAAATCCAAACGAATTACATCGATGCTCATTATTATTACTGTTATAACTATTATTATTATAGAAATGCCTCATTATTATTATTGTTATTATTTTCGTTTTTATTGCTCCAATTATTGGTTTTTTGGTTTTGATTATTATTATTATTATTATTATTACTATTATTACTATTATTATTATTATCATTATTATTATTATTACAATTATTATTATTATTATTAACTTGCTGAAATGACTGTAGTATACCTCATTTAAAATGTATTTCCTCTAATAATGTCTGAATGGATTGCGTGGTGTCATTAAGTTCGCGAGAGAGGTTTATCATAGCAAGTATTTATAACTTGGTGTGGAATTACACAGTTGTGTAATAAATTGACTATGGCTGAATAGCTGATCACAATGTATTGCTCTAGATATGCAAATCGTTTACTAAGAAAGATATATATATATATACATATTATATATTTTATTTTATCGTCCTCTTTTGTGACTTTTGTCCCCACATCCTTGTTCACTGTGTTTGTGCCACATCTATGTTCATTGTGTTTGTGCCACATCCATGTTCACTGTGTTTGTGCCACATCCATGTTCACCGTGTTTGTGCCACATCCATGTTCACCGTGTTTGTGCCACATCCATGTTCACTGTGTTTGTGCCACATCCATGTTCACCGTGTTTGTGCCACATCCATGTCCACCGTGTTTGTGCCACATCCATGTTCATTGTGTTTGTGCCACATCCATGTTCACTGTGTTTGTGCCACATCCATGTTCACCGTGTTTGTGCCACATCCATGTTCACCGTGTTTGTGCCACATCCATGTTCACCGTGTTTGTGCCACATCCATGTTCATGGTGGGTGTTTTTTTGTTTTGTTTTTCTCGTTCAGGGAGGACATTGTCATAATTTAAATTTATTATAATAACAACAAACAAGTTTTTTTATTTTATTTTACACATAGCCTTGCGATAGTGTCAAAAGGTTATATGTTCAATTGTTCATATTCATGTATTCCTTTATTTTGTGCTGTTCACGTGTATAGTATCTTTATGTTCCGTGATGGCGCAGTAAAAATGTACTGACAATATTCGTGCGTCTTCATTATATTTACAGTTCACACGATACTCTAATTAGTTATGTATACACTGTGTTAAACTTTTACCGCTTTTGTTGATGTATTCCTTGTTTTATTTATATTTTTCTCTTATTTTTTTTTCTTTTGCTTTGAATAATTATTGTAACATACATCAGACTTTCTTTTAATAATTTCACAGTGTATTTTATTTTTATTTTATGTCATTTTAACAATAGCTCATTATAACATCTAACTTTTGTCCATTATTATTATTATTATTATTATTATTATTATTATTATTA
>RQTK01001512.1:26802-43557 GCA_003991915.1 Elysia chlorotica
TAGATAGAAAGATAGATAGATAGATAGATAGATAGATAGATAGATAGATAGATAGATAGATAGATAGATAGATAGATATTGATTGATTGATAGGTAGGTAGTGAGGTATGGGTTAATATGGATGACCTATTAAACATGGATTATATGAAGAAGTAAGTGCAATATTCTAGAACTAGTATAAATATCAAATAATTTAATCATTAATTTATGTGTATGTGTGTATGTGTGTATGTCTGTCTATTTGTGTGGGTGTATAGAAAACACATAGAGGCAGAACCAGAAATTGAGAAGGGATTCGTGCATTGTTAAACACATGCGTAGTCATAAGTTTCAGCTCGTACATCAACAATCGTTCACGTCTTTATTCTGATAGACAATAGTTAAATTACAAATTTCACAAGTTTCACCTGACGAGGCGTTTATCAAACCAAAGCGGAGGAACATGGCCGCCAGGGCGAACAGGCTTGTTGGACACATCTTGAGATGGAAGTTCTGTGGAGTTGGTCAACGCGTAGCCCTGTGAACGACGCTACTGGGACATGACGTGTGTGACAAGAAGACAGGCGTAGACGTCAGCATCAGTTGACGTGAGAGTGTCTCGGGGCCCTAACGACTCATGCTCGATCGCTGGTCTAGGACTCCTAGCTCTACCTGTGTAGCTCAGAATGGAAAACAACGCTGCTTATTTCCGGTTAACAATCTTAACAATATGTTCACGCGACTGGGAATTTCGTTCTACGAACATTCACACATCTCCAGAGTGTATGCAAAATGTTACATTGTCACGGCGATATCTGCCTGAGACACAGAACCAAAACACAACAAGTTGAATAGCACACTGGTCCACAGAACCAAAACACAACAAGTTGAATAGCACACTGGTCCACAGAGTGAGTAATGTGGGTTGTTCTGGCATCGCACACAGGTTCTCTCTGCTCTGATGCCCATCAATATCGATGGCTGTGACGTCACAGGTGATACGATCGATACGCGGTCTGGCACAGGCTGAGCAGAGTCCGGCCAGTTTCGCAGGTCTGTGGGCGCTGAGCACAACACCGTTAGTATAACACAGACCGCTCACTCAATCCACGCTCAGTATAGCACTGTGAGTATAAAACAGACCGCTCACTCAACTCAATCCACGCTCAGTATAGCACTGTGAGTATAACACAGACCGCTCACTCCATCCACGCTCAGTATAGCACCGTTAGTATAACACAGACCGCTCACTCCATCCACGCTCAGTATAGCACCGTGAGTATAACACAGACCGCTCACTCAATCCACGCTCAGTATAGCACCGTGAGTATAACACAGACCGCTCACTCCATCCACGCTCAGTATAGCACCGTTAGTATAACACAGACCGCTCACTCTCAATCCACGCTCAGTATAGCACCGTGAGTATAACACAGACCGCTCACTCACTCAATCCACGCTCAGTATAGCACCGTTAGTATAACACAGACCGCTCACTCCATCCACGCTCAGTATAGCACCGTTAGTATAACACAGACCGCTCACTCCATCCACGCTCAGTATAGCACCGTTAGTGTAACACAGACCGCTCACTCAATCCACGCTCAGTATAGCACTGTGAGTATAACACAGACCGCTCACTCAACTCAATCCACGCTCAGTATAGCACCGTGAGTGTAACACAGACCGCTCACTCAACTCAATCCACGCTCAGTATAGCACCGTTAGTATAACACAGACCGCTCACTCAGTCCACGCTTGGAAGAGCTTGCGTATCGAGGTTTTCGGTTTTTGCAACCAGCTCTCTCTATTGTTCTTTTCGTTTCCTAAAACGAGGAGCCCTGGTTTATTTCCGCCTGCTGAGCTTTTCTGTAGCGAGCTCTCGTGCCCTTCTTTACTGCAGAGCGAATCGGTGCGAGTAGTAGAGCGTTGGTCTCTCAATTGGGAAGTGTTTGGTTCGAAAGCCATGATCAGTCAAAAACGTTCTCTGTTTTCGCCCCCTACTTGTTGAACCGGTGTCGGTATATATAATGCAACCGCCTGAGACAGGAGCTTTTGTTATCCTCGGTTGGCAGCAGGTACAATTGTCAGATGTTAGTCTTGGGACTTGTCAACAATATAACCCGTACAGTGCTGGCGTGGGACATTGCTTCTAACAGATTTGTCGGTGATAATCCAGGTACATCTCAACGTCGATATTTTCAGATATTTCGGTGTACTGATAATCTAGGTACACCTAAATGTCGATATTTCAGATATTTCATGTACTGATAATCTAGGTACACCTAAACGTCGATATTTTCAGATATTTCGGTGTACTGATAATCTAGGTACACCTAAATGTCGATGTTTTCAGATACGTAGGACGATTACATGACACCTGTAGGTGAACTCTAGCCCTATTTGGATCTTTTGACTAAAATTTGAGCGACAATCTCATTTCAGGTGTTTATATACATACAGTATATTTGGACACTTTGGGGGATTATCTTATCATACCTCTCTGTATTATTTAATATGTGCTCAGCAGTACATTTAAGTGATAGTGTTGCATAAATAAAAAATAAAAATACAGAGGCAGTAACTGATATTTATATTTTTTATTTTTATTAATTTTAGTAACGGTAACTTACAAAAATACCAAACCGATTTAAAATCACATAAAAATATATACATATAGACTAGTACTAGCCGTGCACAACACGTATATATTTCATAAAATAAAAAGTTGAGAAGTCTAGAGATGTTCAGGGAAAGACTGGTACTGGTAGGAATGACGAGTCTTTAAGTCTTAAGTTATATGAAGATTCAGATATTGATTTTTTTTTAAGATCATCAGGGAGACCAATGTATATTCTTACTGCACAGTGGTTAGAAAAAGTGATCATGTGAATCAAGGATGAGTGGGCACACTGGTGTTCAAACAATGATGGGACAAACCGACATACGTTGATCAGATGTGAATCAAGGATGAGTGGGCACACTGGTGTTCAAACAATGATGGGACAAACCGACATACGTTGATCAGATGTGAATCAAGGATGAGTGGGCACACTGGTGGTCAAACAATGATGGGACAAACCGACATACGTTGATCAGATGTGAATCAAGGATGAGTGGGCACACTGGTGGTCAAACAATGATGGGACAAACCGACATACGTTGATCAGATGTGAATCAAGGATGAGTGGGCACACTGGTGGTCAAACAATGATGGGACAAACCGACATACGTTGATCAGATGTGAATCAAGGATGAGTGGGCACACTGGTGGTCAAACAATGATGGGACAAACCGACATACGTTGATCAGATGTGAATCAAGGATGAGTGGGCACACTGGTGGTCAAACAATGATGGGACAAACCGACATACGTTGATCAGATGTGAATCAAGGATGAGTGGGCACACTGGTGGTCAAACAATGATGGGACAAACCGACATACGTTGATCAGATGTGAATCAAGGATGAGTGGGCACACTGGTGTTCAAACAATGATGGGACAAACCGACATACGTTGATCAGATGTGAATCAAGGATGAGTGGGCACACTGGTGTTCAAACAATGATGGGACAAAGCGACATACGTGGATCAGATTTTTATATCATACATGGAAGATTCCGGAGTGCACCAGCACCGCCTGGGACCTCATGGACAAACGGACTTTGTTTTTCTTTTTGATTTAAAAGTCTGCCTGCGTGACCTTGAATCTGCTGGAAATGGTTTCAGTTCACAACCTGGTAGGCAAGCAAACTAGGAGTTGCAATAGTCTAGCCCAGGAAACTAAACTAGAAACATTCATACATGATTGCAATGTTAATGCTTGCTTCTAATTGTCGAAAAGTTTTCCAAATACAGTGGCCTAAGAACCCTCCCCTCGGGAGACAAGAACAGCGGATTCTTAGAAGGTGCAAGTTCTGACGGGAGGATAAGAAAATAAGCATGGGAAGGCAGGGCGCTGTGCTCTTGGACTCCCCCCCCCCACTCACAGAGAGAGGTAGAGAGAGAGAGAGAGAGAGAGAGAGAGAAGTCTAGAGATGTTCAGGGAAAGACTGGTACTGGTAGGAATGACGAGTCTTTAAGTCTTAAGTTATATGAAGATTCAGATATTGATTTTTTAAAGATCATCAGGGAGACCAATGTATATTCTTACTGCACAGTGGTTAGAAAAAGTGATCATGTGAATCAAGGATGAGTGGGCACACTGGTGTTCAAACAATGATGGGACAAACCGACATACGTGGATCAGATGTTTATATCATACGTAGAAGATTCCGGAGTGCACCAGTATCGCCTGGGACCTCCTGGACAAAGGGCCTTTGTTTTTCTTTTTGATTTAAAAGTCTGCCTGCGTGACTTTGAATCTGCTGGAAATGGTTTCAGTTCACAACCTGGCAGGCAAGCACACAAGGAGTTGCAATAGTCTAGCCCAGGAAACTAAACTAGAAACATTCATACATGATTGCAATGTTAATGCTTGCTTCTAATGGTCGAAAAGTTTTCCAAATACAGTGGCCTAAGAACCCTCCCATCGGGAGACAAGAACAGCGGATTCTGAGAAGGTGCAAGTTCTGACGGGAGGATAAGAAAATAAGCATGGGAAGGCAGGGCGCTGTGCTCTTGGACTCCCCCCCCCCACTCACAGAGAGAGGAGAGGAGAGAGAGAGAGAGATTTATATATATATATAGAGAGAGAGAGAGACAGAGACAGAGAGAGAGACAGAGAGATTGGCGGAAGGAAAATTTCTCTGATCTTTTTACATGGCTACTTTTTCACCTGCCGTTGTACAGGTTTACAGGATTGTGTCTGTTGAAGACGGAGAATTTTTAGGTGGACGCCACTGCATTGCAAGAATGTTAGTCAAAAGATAGCGTTGCATTTATAGTTACTGCTGCATTTTTTATGAATTATGATGGCTTAAGAGTTGTAAGTTCAATGATAAAGCAGCTCTAAATCAAGATACATTACAACATACAACAACAAAAAACGCCAGTGTAAAAACAATCCAATAAAATTGTACATAAAATGAACAATTAAAAATTGGCAAGAAAAATTAAAAATTTGTTTCAGTGAAGAAACCTTGTCAATGCGTTGGACGGACTTCATTAAGGATTTTTTTTAAAGCTTAAATAGAGGCTGATACCGAGAAAAAAATCTATGCCTTCTACCTCTAGAAAGTAAGTACCTGCTTTTTCTGTTCAAATTTAAAGATAAAGCCAGGGCGATTTCCCGCAATGTCAATTCTATCGGGGACAGGGATACTTTTGCGTGCAAGTGTGTCTAGTTTTAAGACCATGTCTTCGTGTGTTCTAGGACCATGTCTTCGTGTGTTCTAGGACCATGTCTTTGTGTGTTCTAGGACCACGTCTTCGTGTGTTCTAGGACCACGTCTTCGTGTGTTCTAGGACCACGTCTTCGTGTGTTCTAGGACCACGTCTTTGTGTGTTCTAGGACCATGTCTTTGTGTGTTCTAGGACCATGTCTTTGCGTGTTCTAGGACCATGTCTTTGCGTGTTCTAGGACCATGTCTTCGTGTGTTCTAGGACCATACCAAACTTATCACCGGAAATTGTTTAAGGGAAAAAGAAAAAAAAAAGAAAAAATCCTGCTTTCCATTTAAGATTAAAATTAATTTCACAGAGTTTTTCCACTTTGACATTAGACACGAGTTACATGTATGTCCAAGAAGCAAAAACGTTTACAACCCTCCGTGGTGTCACTTTGTTCTAATCATTTCTCAGTTTGTGTGCCGTAGAATTGCCTTACCCTTCAGTATTACTGACAAGTGTGTGGCCAATATGGCTTGTTAGCTAACTGAACTTCTGACTTGACTACATAACGCTTTGTGAGGGGAAAAAATTCATATTATCAACCACAAGGAATGCTTTCTAATCCAATATCTAGAATTATTTACTGTAACATTTGCAAGCACCATAGATGAAATGTTATAATAATAATAATTATATTAATTGTATTGTATTAATTATAATAACAATAATGCATTTTCTACAATGCCTTTTGCTTTGAATATAAGCTCACTGTGTTTTACAGTTCATAGATCAATAGCTCAATAGTTTATAATAGAGAAAAAAACTTTTAACGATTGTTTACAGTCACCTCGTCAGATAATGCCTTGTAGAAATATTTACAATGTCAGATTGTAAGAAAAAGTATTTTCAATATTTTAATTACTTGTATACCGGTACGTGTATATTGATCTATGGAAGGGTTCCTTATGGCACTGTTTGGGTGTTTCTCTCTAAATATTATAATAATAATACTAATAATAATAATAATAATAATAATAATAATAATAATAATAATAATAATAATAATATTAATTGTATTAATTATAATAACAATGATGCATTTTCTACAATGCCTTTTGCTTTGAATATAAGCTCACTGTGTTTTACAGTTCATAGATCAATAGCTCAATAGTTTATAATAGAGATAAAAACGTTTAACGATTGTTTACAGTCACCTCATCAGATAATGCCTTGTAGAAATATTTACACTGTCAGATTGTAAGAAAAGTATTTTCAATATTTTAATTACTTGTATACCGGTACGTGTATATTGATCTATGGAAGGGTTCCTTATGGCACTGTTTGGGTGTTTCTCTCTCTAGAGATAAAAAACAAAAAGCTTTGACTAGGCAGTGTTTGGTTTGTGCTCAGTGCTAGTAATTGACTGGAGCACGACCTTGAGAGACCATCTTGTCAATCATGGCGTATTCATTTGGGAATGAGTGTTCTTTACCGAGAACATCCACCAATTACAAGGTGCATTTTCCCGATCCTGTCTGCCCATCAGTGTTCTGAACAGGCTTTGAAGTGAAGCAAACTTCTCCAGGTTAATCTGTTAGGCTTTCTGTTTCGTTTCATTCCAACTGATTGTGATACTTGATCACTTCGTGAAACTTGATCATCAATGCTTTTAACTCTCCTTTGAAATATGTTCCTCTGATATTTTCCAAGTCTGAAAGCAACAAGTCCTTTAACATTGTCACTAACGGAGTTTCTTCAGTTGGGGGTCCATGTTCGCTTGAAACCTTGTCTTTTCTACATGCATCGTTTGAACTGTTGGCACTGCCCTGGCAGGCGCTCTGTCCGCACCCTAGAAGTACATCATCATGGGGCCACACAAACAGAAACATGCTTATAATATGCTCTGGTCTACAATCGAACTTGAAGCTGCATTTGGTTTTGCAGTCATGCTCACATTCATACGCATCGTCTGAAGACGAGGAGTCGGCGTCCTCGGTCTGAGGCTCGTGGCTGCCGCAGCAGGCCGTCTTGTTGTGCTCCCCGAGCTCCTGGCAGCACTCGGACTGGCAGCACGCGGCCCCGGCAACCGCAGGCAGTGCCGAGCGACACTGGACCATCTGGAGGGCCAGCTCGCTGTCAGACTTGCTGCGCGTCGAGAGAAACTGCTGCACCCGCCGGAACGTTTTGGTCGACTCCATCTCCACAAACAGTGACTTTAAGGCATGGATCACTTTCACAGCAGACAGGCGAAGCTTCTCACAGTTAATCACGAGGCTTTCAATTTCAGTCTCGTCACCAGACTTGATTTTAAAAGGCATGGCTAGGCAGAAAGGTCCTTTCTTGAAGCAGCCGCCTTCTATCATGGTAAGCAGATGCTGCGTGCACTGAGCGATGATGTCTTCTCCTGGACTGTTTCCAGCAACTTCCGTCTTTAACCATCTAATGTGGGGGGAAAAAAGGTTCAAATGTCTAAATAAATAATGAAGTTAACAGCCTGACAAAATAAATTCCTTTTATAAAAAATCTAAATAGTTTTTTCCCACTTAGGATTCTTTATACGATTTCCTATGATCAATCAAAACTTCTCAATAAACTCACAAGCATAGGCTTTGAAATGTACCTGAATAGTTCCTCTATACAAATAGATGCAAACATTTCCCATTGTCTGTAAAAGTTGAAATGTCGCTGAATAGATGCATACCTTTTCCATTGTCTGTAAAAGTTGAAATGTACCTGAATAGTTCCTCTATACAAAAGATGCATACCTTTTCCATTCTCTGTAAAAGTTGAAATGTCCCTGAATAGATGCATACCTTTTCCATTCTCTGTAAAAGTTGAAATGTCCCTGAATAGATGCATACCTTTTCCATTGTCTGTAAAAGTTGAAATGTCCCTGAATAGATGCATACCTTTTCCATTGTCTGTAAAAGTTGAAATGTCGCTGAATAGATGCATACCTTTCCCATTGTCTGTAAAAGTTGTAATGGCCCTGAATAGATGCATACCTTTTCCATTGTCTGTAAAAGTTGAGGATGTCTGGAGACAGACTCCCTCTTTTCAAATCCACAGACAATTCACATGACGGGCGAAACAGCAGGGGCGTGATCTGATCTTTAGCTATGGATACCATCACGTAGCCCCGCGATTTCCCTGAAAATAGAGCAAACACATAGTCAAATTAATGAACGTTGCATAATTAGAAACCAACATTTACATTAGATTTTAATATCCACTTTAATACAAGTCTGCTACCGTGATATCGCTTTTCTTCAACAAAGCCAAGAACAAAAGAATTTACATAAAATGAGGAACAAGTACACTTATACATACATTTTACAAAATCATAAAATCTACATATAACGAATAGCCTTGTTCAAATAGATTTATGATCATATACAATATTTTTCAAAGTCAATAGTGTTAAAATCATTTGAACAGGTGCATTAAATAATTGTCTACAAAAGATTAAATATTTATCATAAAACTACATCTTCCCCATTGTTTTGTAATTTATTCCAAAGTTGAGCACATTGATGTGGAAAGATCCTTTGTCCAAAATTACAAGTTTAAATCTAGGTTTAACAAGGTCTTTGGCAGAGGACCGCAACTCTCTAGCCGGGGTTTACTATGTCTGTGACATATTTTGGAAAATGGGGTAGGGGGCCGTTCACAAACCATGTGGACATTTTACCTTTTTTTTTCTTTTAATTGTAAAAAAAAGATAAATATTTTAATGCTGATCTCTATAACCACAAGGACAAACTGCTGTACCCGCTCCTCCCTCTCTCCCCCCCCTCCCCCGTGGTGGACAAGGTGTGGACATTTGACGAACCCCCACTCCCACCCTAGCTGTCCACATGGTTTGTGAAACGACCCCTAGGTTCTTGCATTGGAAGAGGAGATAAGCTAATTTATAATTTATTCTAGCACAGGTTGGCAGCCAGTGAAGTTTTTCTTCTAGAATTGGGGAAATTGAATTTTTTCTTTAAACTCTTTTGACAAGTCTTGTCGCATTGTTAATAATTTGAAGAATTTGGTTAAGTTGATATTGTGGGAGACCAGCTAGCAACGAGCCCCAGTAGTCAGTTCTAGCATACAAGTTTGTTGGTGGCATGAGTCCACTCATTGTCAAGTTTGAATCCATGCACACACCTAGGTTTAGGATGCACTTATACAGCCTTAGCTCCTGGCTGCAGATTTTAATCTCAGACAATCACATTTCTTCGATTGGTTTAGTGTTCCAAAGATGATGATTTCCATTCTTTTTTCATTTAGCTTGAACTTACTAGATGATATCCAAATGGATAAATGAGTGACAAAGGTATGAATTTAAGGGATATATGACAGTCAATATGGCTAATATCAAGACTTCTGAGAAGTCATCAGAATTAAATCCATGTTCCATAAAAACATTTATTAAAGATTGCATGTACAATGAAAACAAAATTTACACATTAAAATTTGAAACGTCGCCTATTAGATCTACGACTTTTGATTTTAAAATTATTTGTACTTTAAGTATGATATTGCAGTTCATTATGGGCTAAATCCGCCGCCAATCAATCTCTGACAAGGCTGCGAGAGCAGGTAAATTTAGTGGCTAGGAGTGCCTGGTCTGGCTGATACATGACCCGGCAGGCGTGGTTAATGGGTGTTTGCTGGCCAGCCCGACGGGTGAACTAAAAGCTAGCTAGTTTGTCACGGTGTGTATCATAGGTTGACGGCATCACAAACTGCCTTAGGCTCCCTCACCGTAGGACTTGCCAAATGTTGATTTCCCTAAAATAAACTGTGCCAATATGTACACAACCTCATATTTGTCACACTTAAGCCTGTCCACAAACCAGCTACGAGTTTCTTCTCATCCAGAGAGCTCATAGCGGGGAGAATCTGCTCTCTCCTGCTTGAAGCTTTACAACCTTTGAAAACCACAGATGTCAACTGATGAGACAGTTTAATGAAGTTGGTGGAGAGCTATCATCAAATTACTTCCAGCTTTTGCAGATCTGAAACTTTAAGCTGATTCAAACAAAAGCATGGCAACAGGGTACAAATGTCTTTTTTTCCTATAGATCTAGACCTGTTTTCAAAGTATGTCTCAACATTGTAAAAAAAAACCCAACTTCACCTGTTTCGGAATCAATAGTTTTCATGGCGTCCATTAGCATTTCCAGTTTGACCCAGTGTGGCGGGTACTTGAAACGAGCTGTGTCCAAAACTAGGACCAAGTCCCTGCCCTCGTGGTAACTGCAACAATAGGAAAGGGGGGGGGGGGGGGGGGTACATGAATAAGTTAGTGTACATTTTTGCAAGTCTTTATTTAAAAAGGGTCATAGAATTTGTTGGCGAAGCTTAAGACAAAACTGTTCCACAACATTTCCCTTTTTTTTTCCTACCACTCTACATCTCCATTATGTTATTATGTTATCATTGTGGAAACTATTAGCAATTTTAAATTCTTTTCTATTTGTAGACAACACTTAAATTGGAACTTTCCTTTTTATTTAAGTTATCTAACAAAGAAATCAATTATTGTCCCGGTTAAATTTTAGACTGAAAACCCCAGACTGCACAATGGTCAGGGCCTAGAGTCCAGGGGTGGTAAGTACAATGTCGTGGTAGTTTACGGCTTGTTGTAAGTACAATGTCGTGGTAGTTTACGGCTTGTTGTAAGTACAATGTCGTGCTAGTTTACGGCTTGTTGTAAGTACAATGTCGTGGTAGTTTACGGCTTGTTGTAAGTACAATGTTGTGGTAGTTTACGGCTTGTTGTAAGTACAATGTCGTGGTAGTTTACGGCTTGTCGTAAGTACAATGTCGTGGTAGTTTACGGCTTGTTGTAAGTACAATGTCGTGGTAGTTTACGGCTTGTTGTAAGTACAATGTCGTGGTAGTTTACGGCTTGTTGTAAGTACAATGTCGTGGTAGTTTACGGCTTGTTGTAAGTACAATGTCGTGGTAGTTTACGGCTTGTTGTAAGTACAATGTCGTGGTAGTTTACGGCTTGTTGTAAGTACAATGTCGTGGTAGTTTACGGCTTGTAAGTACAATGTTGTCGTGGTAGTTTACGGCTTGTTGTAAGTACAATGTCGTGGTAGTTTACGGCTTGTTGTAAGTACAATGTCGTGGTAGTTTACGGCTTGTTGTAAGCCTGTTATTCCCTACAAGCTACCAGAACATTCTTCTTACGACCCCAGAAGTCTGACAAAGCTCGACCGTCCCAGCTTGGCACAGGAATAGTTTACTGAGGCCAAAAGAAAATTGACCACACACTTAAAAACAAAAACACCCACAAAATATTTAGTTAATGTAAGATTAATACTGTGTCTAAAAATAATTAATTAAAAAAAAAAACATTAACATCATGGTATTGTTACAAACTTAAAAGAAAAAAGTGATTATAAATCAAAATTCACTCCAAATTACACAGACATACATGTTGTCTGATCAATATAGTATAAACTTCGGTTTAGTTGAAGATAATGATCACCATAAAACATTAAAATTGAGAGACATCTTACATAAATCTTTAAAAAAATTAGAAGTTATTCTTTACCATCCATCTGTATAAAGTCAACTTCATAGCAATGGCAAGGCTCGACTTGAAACAAAATATCTTTCTAAAGAGAAGAAATGTGCAGGAATTCATGTCAACGTCTTAAAAACTATGCAGTAAAGAGGAACAAAAATGCTCAACCAACCCCGCAATAGGAGAAAAATGTCCGTCTCCAGTTTGACCCAAAACCTTCCTGCTGTAAGACACAATAAAGACAATGTCTTCTCTTTGGGTGACCCGTTTCACCTGCGATATAAGAAACAAAACAAAAGCAAAGGTTTTTTTAACTCAGTTTTAAAAGTTCCACACAACCTACCTTGTCTTCAGTATGAAAAATATTTTTGTAAGTTATCATCTATAAGCAATTAACCTGCATAGATCTAATCTCCTAATCAGCATGCAGAGCATCTCCCTGGAAGTAGTTGAAACTAAGCAACCAATACATGAACTATGATCGCAACAAATCCACACACGTAACGCTGTATACACTAGGATTAACCTTTGAAAATCACATGATTTTAGGACTCTTCCTTGAATGCCACGATTTAGGGGAAAATTGCAAATTATTTTG
Organism: Elysia chlorotica; assembly: GCA_003991915.1. Lineage (NCBI taxonomy): Eukaryota > Metazoa > Mollusca > Gastropoda > Plakobranchidae > Elysia > Elysia chlorotica. Next base: position 39,181 of record RQTK01001512.1, read on the forward strand.
AAATGGAAGGTGTGCAGATCAACACTAAAAGGTGCTAACATATCAACCCGCACAACATGTGCCAATGGTGATGGAAAAAGGTCAATAATAAACAATGTATACACATACTGTATAACATATATATAGTAATTTTTATCAAATAATATAATCTGGCAGTAAACTGATCCATTTTTAATCTAAGCACACATTTCTCAAAAAGGAATGATTTAATTTACTGTTTTTCTCCAGTTTCCTCTGCCTAAGAAGAATTTTTTTGCTTTTGCATTTTATTTAAAAGAAGTTATATTAAATTTTTTTTTGTAATATTGTCATAGGTTGGTGCATCTTGTATCTACATCCAGATCAAACACCTTATTTTGTGAAATGTTTTGCATTAATTTACCAACTGCCCTCAAAATGCTTTGCAGAAATTGTTTCCACTGGACATGCTTTGAGTAAATCTGTAACCTGGGCTATACTTGTCCGTATTTACCTCCTCTCTGAGGTGCGACAACGACACAATGTTGCTCCCGGAGACGGCAGCTGCGTGCAGGCCATTGCACTTCGCAAGACACATAAACTGGGTGATGTTGATTCCTTTAGTCTGGGCGATCTCCAGGGGAGTGCAGCAGTCCAGCATGCTCTCGTGGTACCAGCGCCATGGACCTGGGGAACAGGTGGACACTCACGCGTGAGGAACGGTTGGAAACAGTCAACTAAAACCAAGGCTAAATATGTAGGCCTACTTTAAAAACCATCAGCTTGTCAGCAAAACAAATAATTCTATTTGCAGATACAGTAACATTTAAACATTTATAGGTATAGCACATGCTCCATGTTGCTTTAAAACAATTAAAATGACAGTTATAAATCAAGCCCTGAAGCAATCTGACGGCTAGTAATGTATTTTTAGAAAGGTTAGAATAAAATCCAACAGAATAAAAAGCTGATAAAACAAAAATGAGATTATTCCCCTTTGCTGTGATAGCATACCTTTCCATATTCTCCCTGGGTCCACCTCCAGAGCGTTCAAGGCCATGACCAGGGAAGTGATACCACAGTAGGCTATCTCGTCCTGAGTTCTGAACTGAGCAATCAGCTGAAGACCAAATAGAATTAGAAATGTTACTCTTTTACTCTAAGATTGTAGAAAAGTATAAATTGTTTTAAAAAAAGTCTACACACAATTTATTTTCTAACTAACCCTAGAAAGATTGGTTTGGTGAAAGAAAGTAAATACCCTTTATTCTGAAGCCAATAGATCATATCAGATAGAGAGACAGAGACAGAGACAGAGAGACAGAGAGAGTAGATGTCATAAACCCTACTTTGCGCTTATTCCTTATATCAGATAAAGGAGCTGCCATAGCCCATGCAGCTGATTAGTCAAATCAGAGAGAGAGTAGAACACCCCAGCCTGCACCTATTGGTCATATCAAATAGAGGAGCTGCCATACCCCGTACCACTGATTGGTCACATCAAATGCAAATTTTTACTCTCTTGTCTGATGCATCATCACAAACTACAAATTGTTTTTATCTCCCCTTCACCCAGAACTGAGCGAATCATAAAATAGACTCATCGTTCAAACAATGTAGCACTAGCAGTTTCAATACCCGCAGATACCCTCCACGGATCAGTAACACCCAACAGTAATCTGGTAACAAGCAAACATACCAAGAAACCAGACTTCACTGATTTCTTCACCAGACTTAAGCTTATTCATAGGACTAGTGGAGCAGACAGGACTGGAAAAGTCACCCCTTTTTCATTGGTTGATATTTTTAATATAGAAATATTGCGGTCTAAGTGAATAAGACAAGGTCTCCGGTGACAAGAGGATGTCTCACAGTCGAGCTCAAGTCGTAGTTGGCGCCTTCGCTAGGCTAGGGTCGGAGAGCAACCCCTTAATGTCGGCGCCCAGCAGCGCTCAGGTGGGAGCTCTATACCCTTTAGAAGGCGCCCCCCAGAGCAAGGGTTAATCAAAATCAGACCTTTTCCAGTTTCTAAATGAACACATGAGGAAAAATAAAAGTTCCACAAATGGGCATAATATAACTATTTCAATTTTGGTGCCAAAACTGCCTGGAACTAAAAAAAAAAAAAGACTTGTTTGCATTATAAATGGCAGAATGTATTTATAAAACAAAACAAAAAATGAACTTTTTAATTCTAAGGCAAGTGTACACTTGGTCCATTTTATGCTCTGTCTCTTTTCAGACAATCTGACTCGAGAACTTGTACGCAGAAAGAGTTGAATTAGTTATTGCTTGGACCAGCCTGACATTGATTTGCGGGACAAGCACTCTCAAACAGTGGCAAGGCAAAACACTGCAAACATTTACATCAATGGATGAGGAACCTTGGAAGACACTGACCTTAAAAAAGCACTGCATGTGACCGGAAGCCAATGCTTCTGAAAAAATTGCCTTTCCCTCAGAGGATGAGAAGTCAATACCAGTCTGTGGTAGAGGCATTCTGTAGAACTGGTCACCGGCAGTCGCCGCCATGGTCTTCTCAGGCTTAATTATTTCCTTACAGAAATACTCAGGCTCTGAAATTTGAAAACAAACTTTTTACTCCTTAAAACGAAGGACATGATGGTTATGAATAAATTGCAGTTGATTTGAGACATGCTCTCTTTATTTTTTAAACCTGCTATAACTATAATTACTATACATGTATAGGTTTGTGCTAGAGATGTCTATAGGCCTATATTCTTATATATTAACTTTGATTCATTTGCTTTTTTATGTTGTTCTCAAACATGACTTTAAACATTTTCATAACAATAATGGTTATAATAATAATTAATAATAATAAAAAAAAAACCATATCAACATAATTATGATGATGATGAATGATGATGATGATGATGATGATGATGATGATGATGATGATGATGATGATGATGATGATGATGATGATGATGATGATGATGATGATGAGAAAATCACCCTACACAAATCCCCTCATACTGCGCACCATACCGGAGTGGAACAATCTACCCGACAGCACAATTATGGCCGGTTCTGCCTCCGACTTTAAGAACCGGTTCTCCGCAACCCAGCCGTGACGCACTTGCCCCGTTCCTGTGTTGGCCCTGATGGGCATTTAGGAACTACTTTTCAGATTCAGATTCAGAGGACCCTCCCTGAATCACAAGAAGAACAACAACATGCTGGAAAAAGATCCTACGACACTCTGAAATTAAGTCTTCAAAGTAGGCTCCCCTGACATTTGTAATGAAGATAACAAAATACATTATGATAGGTACTAAGGTAGTGCTTCCGTGGGTAAACGTTTACGTGCGGAAGCGCCCGCTTCAATAAGTATCGCTTGAGTGTTTTTTTTTTTCTTATATTTTTTAAAAATCCAATCACAGGGCAGGCTTTTTTAATAGACCGCTAAAGCCGCGATTCAGTAGAAGTGTGTTGCGCCGTCTCACAATCGGGTCGCCATTAGTTTATAGAACGACAATCGCCCCCTTTCCATGGCAACAAATGTTTACGCGCTCGATTTCATCTACAGTTCACAACTGTTACGACTCGTATGAATATTTATTTTAATTGGAATTAAACGATAGTTTTTTAGGTTTCACATGACTAAAAGCCCGACTTCTGTAACACTACAGCATGAAAGCTTCGCCTTTGCTCTACCGACTGAGGGCTTATAATCTCTCAATGCTAAGTCATCCTATTGTATTTCGATCTAGATCTAGATCCAGATCCTTAATTTTGCATTCTAGATATAGATATGTAATCTAGCCCTATAAGCTATATCTTATCTAAAATCTAGATCTTATCCATAATCCAGATCAAATTTTGAAGCTAGAACTGATCTAGAGCCTAGATCTATAAACTTGCAACTTAATGGAGACTTCTAGATTTAGATACATATAAAAAAATTATGATGTATGTCATTTCTATTTATTAAATCAAATCTATTAATTTGGGTCAAATATATATATGTATTAGGGTCTTAATATAGATGTCACCTTAGATCTGTGGCTAAACTGTGCGCCTAGTTTAGGCAAATTATTTTAACGCGAAGTCCAAATTATCGACCGTTCAATCGTTAAAAAGGAACTTTACGCTGTACTTTGGACAGAGTAATATCTCAAAATTTATAAACCGCACAATCAACTAGTATCGACTTATAACTCAGTTTGTAAAAATCCAACTGTGGTGTTTTTTCCACCATTCACAGGTATAGATATAGTATTAGTAGTAGTAGTAGTAGTAGTAGTAGTAGTAGTAGTAGTAGTAGTAGTAGTAGTAGTAGTAGTAGCAGCAGCAGCAGCAGTAGTAGTAGTAGTAGTAGTAGTAGCAGCAGTAGTAGTAGTAGTAGTAGTAGTAGTAGTAGTAGTAGTAGTAGTAGTAGCAGAAGCAGCAGCC
>RQTK01001512.1:56603-77989 GCA_003991915.1 Elysia chlorotica
ACACAGCAGCTCACCTATCTGATTCTGGAGACAGCCGTTAGATTTGGAACCCAGCACAGTCCCACAGACACAGTAGCTCACCTATTTGATTCTGGAGCCAGCCGTTAGATTTGGAACCCAGCACAGACACAGCAGCACATCTATTTGATTCTGGAGCCAGTCGTTAGATTTGGAACCCATCACAGTGCCACAGACAGAGCAGCTCACCTATTTGATTCTACAGCCAGCCGTTAGATTTGGAACACGTAGTTGACACAGCACAGATGCCTGGTAGTGGTTGGCGGTTTGTCAGATTAGTTATTACAGACCATAATGGTAGAACTTAAATAGTGTTTATGAAAACGTTATCACATTAACAACGTTTCGCACAAAATTAACTTTTCTCCCCATGGCCAGCACGTTCGCGTTATTTTTGCCTAAAGCACACTCGCGTGTAGAGCGTTGCGTTTCTGACACTTTCGCCTTAGTTGTCTTTTTTTTACATGGAGTACATCAGTACAACCATCTAGTCCAGAAATTATCTCCGGAATCGCGCATTCGAAAATGGAGCCCATTTAGAAGGGAAGAAACAAAGCATTCAACTCCAGGATCTTATGTATGCCCTCTCTGAGCGTGGGTTAGAAGGGACAACCTAAGTCTAACTTGAGACCAACAGATAGGACAAGTAGACAAAGACACATTTTTAGACTGATGACATGAACGGGGATCGAACCCGCACTTTCTACTCGGCACCCAATCGCCTTGCCAAGGCGAAGACCAGTGTGCTTAACCACTCTGCCATCGGCTTTCACCGTGTCAATACATCATTACATGACTGCGTTTCTATACGCCTAGTATGAGTCGTGGACATTGTCAGCGATATAAATTAAAGAAAAGGCAATATTACTGTTTGACACACTAGGCTATAATTAGGGCGTACAAAGACCTCAATAATGCTGAAATAAGGAACATTGTTACTGTTTGACACTCGATGCTATACAAAGACCTCAATAATGCTGAAATAAGGAACATTGTTACTGTTTGACACTCGATGCTATACAAAGACCTCAATAATGCTGAAATAAGGAACATTGTTACTGTTTGACACTCGATGCTATACAAAGACCTCAATAATGCTGAAATAAGGAACATTGTTACTGTTTGACACTCGATGCTATACAAAGACCTCAATAATGCTGAAATAAGGAACATTGTCGGGCACCACAAAGACCCTTCAGTGAAGAAACGTAAGATGGCACGTGCATGTCACAAGACCACAAGGAACATAGGGGAGAGAGAAAGAGAGAGAGAGAGAGAGAGAGAGAGAGAGAGAGAGAGAGAAAGAGAGAGAGAGAACGATGAGAGAGAGAGAGAAAGTACGATGAGAGAGAGAATAATAAGCATTTTGAACCCAAAACGAAGAAGAAAACTCTTGGCCATCTGTCATTTGAATGCACCGATAAGATGAGAGTCTTAAATTCGCTAAAATGCGGATTTTCTAACAAAAACGAATCTCACATACGGAATATACTTTTTTCGTTTAACCACGCAAATTTTAACGCGTACAATGCACCGTTCTGTTTGAATGGTTTATTGTAAGATCAGAGGATGAAATTAAGATAACTTTAAGAAATTCAATGGTGTCTGTTTTTTAATTAACTAGGACGTGCGGGTATACTTTTTAACAATTTAAAATGTCAACAACAACAAAAAAAGAAAGAAATTGAAAAAAAATGCAACAACACAAAAAAAGAACAATAAAATAAACCAACTGTTTACAAAGATGCCCTACATACGAGTTTTTCACAGCAGGGTATCTCTTTGTGAATTTGTTATTTCTAAGGGTAGGATTTTAAAGAAACATAACTTTTGAGTTTTAGCACACTTCAAATTCATCTCTTATCCTTCAGCTTTTCCTACGGATATCTCACAATGCCTATGAATTTCGTGGGTTTTCATCTAGTTATTCATAATTACGACTTTGGTAAGAAAAACTTAAATACATTATGATACGTATAGCAACTCGGCGTTTTTTTCTCTTTTGCAAGGTTATGTATGTTTTAACGGCTATTGTCCTTTGATCCATTATTTAGGCATCGGCAATTGCGCAATGGAGACATAGAGAATTACTATTATTTCATACTGAAAATAGTTTTTGAAGTTGACATAGTAGGCCCCTATCGGCTACATTATTGTAGCCATAAGCTGTTTAATTAATGAAGACATTCTTTTCCTTAACTCGTTCAGAGAGATATTTAATGAAGACATTCTTTTCCTTAACTCGTTCAGAGAGATGCAGCTGAACTTGAAGGAAATTTTAAGTGCAAATTTCTTCTCATCTTAAACATCCAAGATTCTTGTTATTAAGAAGAAAAAAAAAGGGGTGGGGTGGGAGTTGGTCTTATTGTGTCTGAACATTTTTCGAACTCCTTTTATAACATAGATACATGTATATGCCTTTATAATTATCATTATCAAATTTATGAAAATACTTGAGAACACAAAATAAAGTGAAACAAGTCGAAATAAAACTGTGCAGTATTTCTTCAATTTAAATTGAGAAAACATGTAGGCCTATCATTATTTTTTCAATAATTATTGGTTTTTTAAAGAATGAACACTAGCAAATGTTCCCAACTTTAATATTTAAAAAGTTGAGCAATAAACCATTTGGTAAAATACAAGAAGCTCTAGGAACTGGTAGTAGGTAAGGTTTTTACACTATTGTTATAAAAAAATACAAACTAACAATTGAAATACGTAAAAAGATAATAGTGTTGATTTTTGTGAATGCATAACGCGGCTTGAGAGACATTAATAAAATCGCAACTGAAAAGAGTTGAAGACGGCAGTTAAAACATTTCTACTTCTAGACCCACGAGAAGTCAAAACAGAACTACAAAACAGATTTACATGTAAGAAGAGTTCCTATCTAAAGTTGGTTGTTGTTTGAAACCGAAACTAGACAATGAAATCAATGTTTAAAATTTTATCAGTTTATCCCTCCATCTCTGGCATTCTCTGCCTTGGTTCTTTCTGATATTCTGACTCTGAGGCCGCCTGTGATACCGCAGTCCGCAGTACGGCACATTTTTCAATTTTTCTTCAACCTTCATTTCTTGTCTGCTGAAGACTCTAGATTCCACATTAAATTTGTGTTTCTTTTCAGATAAAAAATATTGTATTGTAATGTAAGGCCACGAGTTAGGTTTTTTTTTTCACTTATACTATAGATCTTCTAGTTATAGATCAGCATAGATTTACTATTTAGAATCTAGGGGCCTAGTCTAGATCTAGATTTCTAGACCATGGGACGTGTATATAGATCTAGATCTATTATAAATTGAGATCTCTGAAGGCGGAGACACTGTACAAAGAATACATTGTGAGGACCATCATCCGACTATTTCCCTTGGTTTAGGCTTTTTAGCCTACAATCCAATATATTGGGCACTCCTTGAGTTTTGTGGTCCCTAGCCTGTGGGCGATCAAATGGGTGGGCGGACGGAATTCGATTATTAAAATTGAATAAAACACCAGCCAGCTGCACTCCCTGTCTTTTTGTTATTTTTTTTTTCTATTAAAATTGATTAAAATACCTGCCAGCTGTACTGAGTACTCCCTGTCTTTTTGTTATTTTTTATTTGTATTAGCATGTTTTGTTTGATTCAAAAAGAAAGGGCAAGATTTGATTGTATTCAATTGTTTATTTGAACACTGGTAGAATGCGGGCGGGGAAGGTGGGTGGGGACAACATACACAAGCACATAAAAATTAGGCCAGATTAATCGGGTAGAAGGGGGGTGGGGACAACATACACAAGCACATAAGAATTAGGCCAGATTAATCTGTTAAGCAATTGAAACTTTAGATCTCCATCTCTGTCTCTCACACTCGCTTGCTCTGTCTGTCTGTCTCTCCCTGTATCTCTCTCTTCACAGGTTGACTGACTCCCATGTAATCGAATCCCGCCCACCAAGCCATTTGATCGCCCACAGGTTAGGGACCTATTGTATATAGGCCTATTTAGTAATAGATCTATTTTATCCATAGATAAATACATATGCTTGTTTTAAATGTTTAAATGGCACAGGCCCTGAGTACCTCAGTGAATCACTCACTGTTTATGTGCCAAATAGATCACTTAGATCCTCAGCAGACACCAAAGTTCTTGTTGTCCCCCGTAAGAAATATAAAATGTTTGGGGAACGTTCATTTTCTTGCATAGGTCCAAACATTTGGAATAATTTACCAACCCATATACGTAATCTTGAAGATGAACAAACTTTTAAACAAAAACTTAAGTATCATCTTTTTTTAAACACCTACTTAAATACATAGAACGCAATTAATTTTAGTTTTCAATTAAATAATTTTTATTTTATTTATAACTACTCCAATATACACTTTATACACATTTTTTTTAAATCAGATATAAATTTACTAAGCTTAAATCTTATACATAACAAACCTATGCTTTCATCTTACAATTGTTAAGGTTAAATTTAGATTTCGTTGATATATTCTATTTATAAAAATGTCTTCGACAAAACTTAATTTACATCTTAAATCAACATGTGTAAGTGAACATATATGTGTGTGTATGTTTGTATATATGAATGTGTATGTATATATATGTATGTGTGTGTATGTATATGTATGTATATATATGTATATGTGTGTATATATATGTATATATAAATATGTGTATGTGTATATATGTATGTATGTATGTATGTATATATAATTATATAATTGTATATGTTTATGTATGTGTGTGTAGATATACATAGATACCGTAAATACAATGATTGTTTATGATTGTTTAAACACATTCTTAATATTAACTTTTAGGTAATATGTCGTGTACCTTACTAAATGTATTATTTTTATTTGATATTTTACTGCTCTGAATGTCATATATTTCATAGTTATACATTTTTAGTCCACCACTAAGGTTTTTATTTCTAATTTTTAATAATGTTACGCGCATAGAGCACCACCTTTGTGTAGTGGTTATGCGCGCTAGAAAAACCATGTATTATTATTATTATTATTATGCTATTTATAGATCTATGATTTTATCTAGAATCTAAATCTAGTACTAAGTAGGCCTAGTTTCTAGTTATGTGATTAACTGCTGCATCCCCATAATTTCGCGAGATACAGCTCTAGGTGATTTTAGATTTTAAATGCCTCCAGCTTATCAGTTGAGAGCAAATCCACTGAGTTTTAAAAAGAGCCCATGGTGAATATATTATGTAGATAGATCTCTGTTAAGATCTTAATCTTTAGATCTCTATTAAGATCTAGATCTACAGATCTCTATTAAGATCTAGATTTAGATTCTATATATCTCATCATCTAAATATAGAGTCTATGTAGGTAATGTAAACATGTTGTTGTTGGGCAGCACAAGAACTACAGCTAATAATATTCTTTACATCCAATACAGGGTAACTCAAGAAACTTGTATCTAAAGATGGAACCCTACCCCCACCCCCAACAAAAGCAACTTTAAGTTTACTCTTCTAAAGATCTAACTGGTACCACACAATTAACTACCGGTACATCACACATCGATCTATAAATCTTGAAAATCTCTATTGATTAAAACTAGTTATAATTATATTTATAACATACCTTCTTTTTCATCATTCTTGAGAAAGAGTGAATATGGGAACTGGGTTCTCCTTTTCTTTTTCCACTATTTTATTCTGGTAAAGCATTCCTTGCTTGATTGATCATAACATCTGATTTGTTCATTGATAAAGTAATAATTAAGTGATCAAGTTTCATCATTCCTTTTTACCTTTTGAAAAAAATAATACATCTTTATAAAAACTCATTTTATTTCAACCTGATTATTTGCAGATTGACTCACAATGGATTTGGACGTTGACAAATTTGTGAAGGAACTAAAAGTTGGTCTTCAAATTTCAGAAACAGAGACGGATATTATAAAATGGTTAACTGTTATGAAATTGTTATTGTGCAAAGAGAGAATTCAAACTACAGGTGTGATGAATGCTGGAGAGGTACACAAATCTATCACAAACGATCATATAAAACAGCTGTACAAGGCCTTGGTAGAAAAATTTTCAGTGAAATGGATATCAGTAGTAGGATCTGAAAAATTCAATTCGCTGATAAAGCCGGTTTTCCTCCAAGGGAATGACAAGTATAGTTTCATGACTCTGCTTCAAGCATCAATCGAAAATGAAAAGTAAGTCTTACAAATTTGATTACAATCTTTGACTCATGAATTCATCCTGCAACTTAGTTTGAAATCAATTGATTCTTTGCCTCACTCATGCTCCACTATTAGATTCTGATTGATTTTTTGACTCGTTAATTAAAGCTGCACCTCTTATTCTTTGACTCAATCAAGCTTTAAACTTTTGATATTTTTCTGTCTATTTTATGTAAAGAAGTTGTTATTTGGATTTTTAACATGGGCTTTTATAGCCAACTTTTTTTGTGTGCATACATATTTATGATATTATTCATTTAAAAAACTAAGAAAAAATATTCAGGTTAGTATAAGCTTGACTAAGTGTCAAGGATGTGCTTGAATTAATTTCAATTTATTGTAAACAGAGGCATTCACACACCATGTCTCTTTTTCATGCTTTCTGCAACTCCAGGCTGGACTATAAGTGTCAGCGTTGTGTTTCTCTACTTGAGAAGTTTTTAAATCGAGAAAACCTTTCGAGGCTTCTGTGGGATCAATGTGTGTACAGCGACGACCGCGAGTCGGACGCTCTCGATGCAGAGCAGGAGATCCTGGTCGGTCTCCTCACGTCATTGCCTGCCAAGCTGGCAAACAAACTGCGCCTTGAGAATAGGTAAAAAAGTAAAATAAATATTATTTTGAAAACTTCTACTAACCGCTACTTATTATTCTTCATATTTTGTTTGTTTGTTTGTTTGCAATCATGTAAAATGTACACAATAAAATTTCAAAGTCAGGTTTAGAATGTTCTTCAACATTGTTTATCATAAGTTTAAACTGGACATCTCTCGTTCCCTTGACATTTCAAGGCAAGGCTTGATTGATGCTCATATGCATTGTGTGGCTATTGCAAGCAAAATGACAATTTTAGAATAGATCAGAGATAGATTGGGCCTTCTACCTGAATTTGGCTGAGGTTCCTTCAGGTTTTTTGAATTGTAAAGCAGACAAGATGTAAATTGCAACATGTGTGATTTTGAGAAAAAATGTCTGGCAATAGAATCGAAAGCAAAATGATTTGTTATGTTTTAATTGTTTTGTCTTTCTTTTGGTTAAAATATTAATTTCTATCATCGAAAATCAGACAATTTTAGAATAGATCAGAGATAGATTGGGCCTTCTACCTGAATTTGGCTGAGGTTCCTTCAGGTTTTTTGAATTGTAAAGCAGACAAGATGTAAATTGCAACATGTGTGATTTTGAGAAAAAATGTCTGGCAATAGAATCGAAATCAAAGGTAGTCAATTTTCTGTTAAGTAAGACTTACTTTGTGATGACCAAGTGCACCAGCATATTTATTTATCTTATGATTTTAAAGAAATGTTATATCATGGTCTTCTTGTTACAAGTTCAAAAGAAATAATGTCAATTATTTACTTTTCTTTAGTTGTGTATATGATGTGTTACTATTGATATTACTATTATTATTATTATTATTATTATTATTATTATTATATCATCGTCACCGCCACCACCATCATCATCATCATCATCATCATCATCATCATTATCATTATTATTATTATAATACTGGAACTGAACATTTTTAATCTGATAGACGCTATTTTTTGTTTTTACTTTTCAGTAATGCATTTTTGCCTCAGTCCTACATCCCAACACTGGGCCTGAGCATTCTGGATGCACTAGACTCTGCGCACCAAGTTCTAACACAGAAAGACAACATCTCTCTGCTCTTCATCAGTGTGCTTATCGGAAGGCTCAGCTTGGTTGGATATGCCAGTGAGAAAACAGGATAAAAAGATATTGAAAAAAACTCTGTGTACAGTGAATTCCTTTTTCATCTCCTCTCCTCATGCTGAAAAAGTGTGTAGAGAGGGTAATCTCAATTTTGGAAGTAGATTGATAACGCACCTGGTACAAGAAGTGGTGATACTGTAAACAGACAGAAATCATTTGTGGCTTTAGTTTTCCACAATAACAATAATATTTATAATATTAATAAAAATTATACTAATAATAGTAACAATAATAATAATAATAATAATAATAATAATAATAATAATAATAATAATAATAATAATATATTGATTATAATAATGATAACAATAATAATAAAAATAGTAACAATGATCACTGCAAATATTTTTATAACACCTTTCGTCTAGTGAACTTAGTAAAAACATGCAAATTGAATCAGTGTTTTAAAAAAAAAAGTCTTTTTTTTTAACAGATCTGTTTCTTGTCACTGTGCTACCTCATCTATGCTTGAGGGTGAGAAAAGACTACCTTTTTTGTCGAATCTGTGAACGGATCTTTATGCGTGTCCCAGCAAGATGTCAGGAAGCCGTTGTAGTCCCTTTATTGAGGGAAATTCCGTGGTAAGGTAGAAAGAAGCTTTAGAACTTCATTCTGTAGGCAACTCTGTCTTTTGATGCTTATTGTAGTATTATGCAAAATTCTCTAGGCAGAGCTGTCTTTTGAAACCATTACTTCATATTTCTCTCACTCTCTCATTCGGGCAAAAATAAGTTAGCAAACGTCCACATTTCAAACAAATGCAAAGCGACATGTTTCGGGTTTTGGATGCACCTCTTGTCCCTGAAATAATTTCGATGTGAAAAAAGATTAACGCCCAACACATAAAATCAATATTTATAAATAGAATAAGTATTTGAGCTCAGCCAAACTTTTTACTGTCGAGTCTGTTTAAATTAAAACCTGTTTAAGATGAAATCTGGTTTTATACACCCTGTTTACAAGGCACCAACTCTCTTTGAATGTTTTGTTTTAAGTTTTTATGGCCATTTTGCATAAGATGAACATTTATGCTATTCTCAAGAGTTTCACCGTAATTTTTTAAATTTTTCAACGTGTGTTCTGTCTAGGTACGGTCTTGTGGACAAGTTTTTTGGCGACGCTGTCGTGCAGAACACAGGCCTCAAGATGCTGCTGTGTACCAAGCTGCTTCTGCATCGATCCTTCCCCAAGCCAGTAAGACTCGGCTCTGTTTCCCTCTCTCCATCACGGGTTATACCCAATCCTTCCCCAAGCCAGTAAGACTCGGCTCTGTTTCCCTCTCTCCATCACGGGTTATACCCAATCCTTCCCCAAGCCAGTAAGACTCGGCTTGCTTTTTATGACTTTTCTTCAACATAACGCAGTGCATGGGTCATATCTCAAGCAGAAGTTTGCACTTGCGGAAATGCTAAAACTGAATCTCACAGTTGCACTCTGGGTTTTTATTCGTAAGGTGCTGTGTTCAATGCTCAATGATGGAACATTTTTTTGTTGGATTTTGTCCTTTACTGATTGGATCGGTGTCAGTATAATGCAACCAGCTGAGTCAGGGGCTGAGGTATCGGTGCTCAGTGTGTGTGGCAGTCAGTAAAAATAGTCCAAAGTTAGTCATAGCACTTGCTGCAATTTATCCTGGTGGATTTGATGAACTTTAAGAAAACAGTAAATCAAAGACTGCCTTGAAAGTATTGTGTCCTCAAAAGCTGTCTTTGTGCTTGTTACTCTGAAAGTTGTCAGCCAGTAATTTTAGATTTGTTCTTCTTTTTTCATGAAATGCAGAAAACTACTCTGCACAACATCCTCGGCTATCTGTCATCGTTCCACACCAGGCGACACCTTCTGACGGAGGTAAAATAGAACAAGTTTTGAAAATTATCATAGAATAATCTATAAAAATTTGTTATCCTTATCATCGCATTTACTAGCCTTTGATAATTAGAAAAATAATTGATTCAATAAATAAAAATTTATATGTAGATATGACCATCTGCAGAAATAAAAAACGAATCATACAGCTTTTGCAATGTCTTGACCAATCATCTCATTTTCGAAATAGCATTAAAAAGCTATGGAGAAATATTGTATATTTTTTTATTGCCGCCCAAAACCTTTTCATGCTTTCTATAAAAATATATATTAGCGACACTATCCAGTACTTTGAAAGTTGATGGAAAAGTCGCGTGTTTCTGAACTCTCTGTTTACCACGTACAAATTTGGCTCATTGATAATAATTCTCAAGACATGTTCCACATCAGACAAGCTATTGTCTGTTGTAACTGATTAGCACCAATATTGTCTTCCTATGGATGTTATGCAAGTTTCTTGTTTATCATCATCATTGCCATCCAGCTACGAACCAGAAAGCGCCATCCATTTCGGCTTTTGGCACTTTTTCCAAGTTTACCTCATCCATAAAATTCTGCTTATTGCAGACAAATTAATTTTTTTCATTGCTATCCCTAAAAAGTATGCATATGATTTTATCTTCCAGCAAAGATTAACCTGGCACTGTGCTGTCTGTTGTGTTTGTGCCAGGTGTTTGTGTCGGTGCTGCAGGTGTGGTCAGACGGCAGCAGTATGCGACACATCTCGGGGGAGCAGCACCTCTACATCTCTCGGGCGCTGCTCGTGTGTGCGGCCTACCTCAACAAGCAGGAGATCCAGGCCAGCCAGTCTGGTTGGTCACTTTACTTTCAGTCGCCTTGTTAACCTTTATTGTATTTACATATGTGTTTACATATTGTAAGTTTCCAACCTGCGGGGAAACTGTGGAAAAGGTCTGTCAATTTTTATAACTTTTTCCTTGGAACACGAATGGCATTCAATATATTTGTTTTGATGTACATTCTACAGCAAAACCTTAATAGGTAGATGGACTCCAAAATTCAAAGTTTGCTGCAACTTACATTTCAAAACATAAATAACGTTACTATGAAATTGTCCAAGGATAAACCTCTGATGATCGTTGTCCTCCTCCTGTGGCAGGGTATAGACCACAGACCAGAGAGGGCCACCATAGCCAACTCTCGTCATATCCTTTTCAATAAACCTTCCAAGTTTCATGTGCTCCATTCTTGTCTTTTTGTCTTTGAGAGCCTTGTGATGTGTGTGGTTTTACCCAGGGATGCCACTTTTCGGGCTTTCAGATCTCCGGTTTTCGATAGTCAACAATTCCGTTCACAGATCCCCGGCTCGGTGAACGTTCGGCTCGTCGCCTTATACTACCTCTATAATTAACACAACTTCCGGCTGTGTCCTTACCGATAGCCATTAAACATAAGGATAAAGAGGCAGGTGAGAAGGATCTTTGGCCTCTGGATAAAACTCCTGAGGACAGCCTAAAAGTTTTTTAATAAAAATCACAATACGGCGCCTGGGAATAGTTTATCTATGAAGCTTTAAGCCCCTCAACCCAAACTTATCTCAAGCTGATTCCACAGTAGGTAAATACTTGACCATTGTCACTAACAGCCTGGTCTGTGTCTGTGTGTGTGTCTGTGTCTGTGTCTGTGTCTGTGTGTGTGTGTGTGTGTATCCCAGAGACCTTCCAGCTCCTGATGCCTGGCGTCCAGGCACACTTGGAAAGTCCAGACCCGTCCGTCAGGTCGCTGGGAATGACCGTGGCCAAAACTCTCACACAGATTATCTCCCCTGATGGGCCGCAGCTCGAGTTTGAGGTAAGTGAAACAAGCACAAGATTGTCTAGACCTTTGAAACCTGCTCTGGACTGACGGGGATGTATACGTTTTCTGCTGTCTAAATCTGGTCTAAATAGGTAGCAGTATTTCGTGTAAAAGTTTGAGTGTTCACATCCATTAGCCTGTGGTTTAGATCTATGGCCGTATTGGACTTATCTCTGCTGTCTAGATTTATGGCAGTATTGGACTTATCTCTGTGAATGCACAGTTTTACAGCAGTGTATATCTAAAAACCTATATAGAAATATATTTACATATTATAGTTAAAATTTTATTCCTATTTTTAGGAGAGCATGTAAATCTAATTGTAGGTTCCTAAGGATGATTCTATCCAGGACAATGGTTCCAACATTTATAGTCTGACAATTCTCTAGGCAGCGGCGATCACATTATACTGAGTCTGACTTTACCAGCTGGGAACCTTTGGTTTTTATGGCCATATATTGGACATTTAGTTTGAAGCTGCATGCTTTACCATAGACTACTTTATATATATATAAAAGGCAATAATTAGTTGGCGTCGTGTTGGAATCATTACATGGTCATTGCTGTTGTGTTTATTCCCAAAAGTTGGACCCCAGCAATCCTGAGGTGTCAGATCTGTTGTCGTACATGGAAATCCCGACGGATCCAGGAATCGCTGATGATGAAACGTAAGTGAAGCTGCTTCCACATTGTGTATAGATAGCATCTTTAACTAGTAATTTTTGTGCTAACTTTCTTTTTTAAGGCGGACCACAAACAAAAAATAGAACGTGTGTCACAATTGTTTTCAGTGTAATATATATGTCTATTTGAATGTTGCCAGCCAACAGCAAGTTTTTGTGCAGGAAACTTTAAATAGTAAAAGATTAGGATCAAATTACACTTAAAAGTAGGCTATGATAATAAAAAAAAATTGAGCATGCAATGTTAAATGGTCTATATAATTTTGTATGTTTCACTTAGCCCTGTACAATAGGCTTGGCACACGCCAATACCTCTTCCTTAAATTTTGTGTTCCTTTCTGTTGGGCAGGGCACAGATTTCAATATTTTTCACACTCTGATGTTGTTAGACCATGTTCCCTGGAGATCACATAAATCAGAATTGGTGATGTTTTGTATTTAAACCTCACCACCATCCAATAGAATGTTAAAATCTTTACTTTATTTTTTTTTTATACTTTACAGACACTTTCGTGTGCAGCCCAGGAGCTCTCGAGTATCAACACGGCGCCTAAGAGTGAGGGGTGAGGACACTCTACGTTGGAAGAAAGCTTCTCTTCAAAGTCTCTTAAGGGAAACGACAAGCCCATATCCTATTCCTCCCTCTGCGTTAATATGAGACATGCCACTTGTCATAGTTCTCAAAATTAGTCCGGCTTGGTCCCCTTTGGGTACATGTCAGTGTAATGTGACCGGTCGACAGAGGAGTGCTGGCATTCACATACTGTGTCTGTGAGGCAACACAAAAAACGGCCAGACCTTAGTCTTGTTACCCGTCCATTGTATTGCCTAGCTGCTGATTAAGGCAGGGAAGTCTGTCATTGTCTTGTACACAAACAAATTAAGCTGTGGTCTAGTCTTGTCCATTGAAAATCTCAATACTGGGATAAAGGTAGGAAATTTTACCAGAAAAGATAGGTTTACTCTAGAAATGGTGCAATTATTTTACCCATCCAGCTAAAAATGTATCCCCCTCCTCAAAAGAGAATTTATGTAACTAGGTGCAGCTAAGATATATCTTTAAAATTGGATCAACTCTATGCTTCTGCCCCAGTCAGCTTTAAGTCATGTTTCTTCTCACACCTGTGAATAATTTTGAAATTTTGAATTTTTTGTGAATGAGGGACAATTTGTAACTTGGAAAACTGCTTGGAAATATATTTTTCTTTGCACCTTTCTGTATATGAGATCTGTGAGTTTTCCTCTTTTTTTTAAAAGTAGTTTTTTGCTGTATATGTTTATTTCCCAGTGATGACGATCTTGAGCCGTATGACATGACTGAAGACAAGAGAGCGAGCAAGGCTAAACAGCCCAAGTTTATACGCGAGTGCTTGGATGGTGGGTAAACCTCTTAGTCTGAGATCTTCTTAATTTCAACCCTTTGTGAATGAGGGACAATTTGTCATTTTGAAACCAGCTTGGAAATTAGGAATTTAAAGGCCCAAAGTAGAAAATAACTTATAATGTTATAATGAATGCTTTGTATTTCAACATTTGAACATTTGGGCTAATACTTTATTTACCTATTCAGATAATGAAATATTCTGCTTGGGCCTATGAAATTCGAGAATTCATTTGAATAAATTGAACTCCACTGAAAAATTTTCTGAAGTCTTTATTAAAGGGCATTATAAATTTTTATAATAGTCAAAATAGGCAGTCCTATTTATTCTTACCCTGAAGTAGGAAAGAAAATGTTTGTTTTCAGGTTTGGTGTGTAGCTCGGATGATCCTGACCGGACAGAGTTGTGTCTCTCCTCGGCAGAATCGCTCATCAGAAAGAACACAGACGGGCTGCAAGAGGTGAACGGCTATCACATGCAATGATTAGGGTGTACATTGTAACAGTGGTTAAACTGCTTTAGTCTTATGAAA
Source organism: Elysia chlorotica (assembly GCA_003991915.1). Classification (NCBI taxonomy): domain Eukaryota; kingdom Metazoa; phylum Mollusca; class Gastropoda; family Plakobranchidae; genus Elysia; species Elysia chlorotica. Next base: position 70,857 of record RQTK01001512.1, read on the forward strand.
GGTACATTGTAACAGTAGTTAAACGGCTTTAGTCTAATGAAAGGTGCATTGTGACAGTAGTTAAACTGCGTTAGTCTAATGAAAGGTGCATTGTAACAGTAGTTAAACGGCTTTAGTCTAATGAAAGGTACATTGTAACAGTAGTTAAACGGCTTTAGTCTAATGAAAGGTACATTGTAACAGTAGTTAAACTGCGTTAGTCTGATGAAAGGTACATTGTAACAGTAGTTAAACTGCTTTAGTCTAATGAAAGGTACATTGTAACAGTAGTTAAACTGCGTTAGTCTAATGAAAGGTACATTGTAACAGTAGTTAAACTGCTTTAGTCTAATGAAAGGTACATTGTAACAGTAGTTAAACTGCTTTAGTCTAATGAAAGGAATAGAAACATTCGACATAGACAGAATTCCAGGTACATTTTTATGCTGTTGTTTTTGTTTTGTTTTTCCTAATAGAAAAGGTGGAATTATTTTTACATTAAAATTTTAAACTTGTGATAAAGATGTTTCAATGGTAATTCAAGATAAATTGAATAACTCTATGGCTAGCATTGCCGATGACAGTCGGAGTCTATCAATAGTGCAAACAGCATGAGCTAACATTTCACGGGGCTTCCTACTCTAAGCTCGGTGTGCAGATTGTTAGTCTCAGTTTCTACAGTGTGCCACTTACCTGAAACTTAGGACTCGTATACCTATGGCAGAATTATCTCAGTGATGTCCGTCTTACGTAACTGGACGTATTTTAAGTATAAGAAAATGTTGACTGTTCAAAGTTCAGTAAAAGAGGTTATATGTCGAAAAGGTTCCGTCAAAATATAAGGATCCAGTTGTCATCTCTGTGATCTACGTGTTGACTCTCACAGACACAATTAGTCCACTGATATGTTTGTGGTTGGCAACACCGTGTGGGTCCATGTATGGTTACACCTTCCCAACGCCTTTTGCAGATTGCTGTGGAACTTTGCAAAATCCTGCTGCACATGCAAGACACACATTCCTTCGACAACTTCCAGGCCAACCGCTTCGGTTCTCTGGTTGCCCTCACTGTCACATGTCCTGCACAGGTTGGTTTAGAAATGCTGCTTCAATTTTTAAAACTAAGAGCTGTGTCATGTTTTACCATCATACCCGTAAGCCAGGTGTAGCAAAACCACCCCACTTCTAATGTGCATATATCTGTCTGTATCTCTCCTTCTCTCTCTTTCTTTCTCTCCTTTATCACTGTCTCTGTTTGTCTGTTTCTCTACTTGAATGTATGAATGTAAAGGATGATAAGGAGAAACAAAAAAAAAAATATTATTATTATTATTATTATTATTATTATTATTTCTCAAACCAACCAATATATCTCAAGAACGAATTTAAATTGTTGAATTCACTTTATTTGTTTTATAATTTACAGACACTTTCGTGTGCAGCCCAGGAGCTCTCCAGTATCAACACTGCGCCAAAGAGTGAGAGGTGAGGACACTCTACGTTGGAAGAAAGCTTCTCTTAAAGTCACTTTTAGGAAAACGACAAGCCCATATCTATTCCTCCTCTGCGTTAATTTGAGACATGCCACTTGTCAAGTTCACAAAATTAGTCCGGCTTCGTCCCCTTTGGGTACATGTCAGTATAATGTGATCGTCTGACAGAGGAGTGCTGGTATCCACATACTGTGTCTGTGAGGCAACACAAGAAACGGTCAGACCTAGTCTTGTTACCAGTACTGACGTAGGACGCTAGGCAAGAGACAAAAACAAATAAGAGACCCCCCCCCCCCCCCCCCCCAAATCCTCCTTTAAAATACAAACAAAAAAGAAACAGGAAAAAAAAATCATCCAGACTGCTTTTCACACATAAGGGCTAGGGTCCTGAAGGCAGTGTCGGGTGTTAACTAAATGAAGAATCGGTATTAAACAAAGAAAAAGTATTGTTGGTTTCCTAATCTACCATTGAACCTATTTTCTTCCTGCTATTCGAGTATTTAATGTAGAAAGCTTGTATTGAATTTTACTCTGTGCAACGGTCCCCAGGTGAGTGAGTACTTGGCCAGCCAGTTCTACGAGAGGAACTACAGCATCAGGCAGCGGCTCGACATCCTGGAGGTGGGTGTTTGCTGATTATGTGTCAGCTGTAGGAAACGCTAAAACTTGTAACCACGAGACCATGCTCTATATCTTCTTATGTCTGACATGTTATAGGGATTCCAGGCTTTTTTATTTCGATAATATTGTGGAATCTTAGATTGAGAGATTGACACCATTGTGTCGTTGTTATGATTATTTACAGTGGAACACACTTGAACCGAAAACGGCTGAACCGAAAAAACGGCTAAACCGAAAGGAAATCGAAATAATATTGTTTTTCCTTCTTTTTCCCTTATATGAAACCTACGGTAAACCGAAATCGTCAGCCAGCATACTATCGCTAAACCGAAAAGAAATGACTAACGTCCATTGTATTGCCTAGCTGCCAATTTTGGACTTTAATAATAAACCAACTCTTGGGCATGGAAGTCTGTATGCATACCCGAGGGAAAAGGTTTCACAAAGCATAGGGAGAGGGGTGAATCTGGGCTTTAAGTGTCAGCCTCTGCTGTAGAATGTGCTGGGTTCAAATCCGGCTGGAGCCACCTCTATTCTAGTTGGGTCAGCGCCCGTTCAGGCTACATGGCCGTGATGGCCCGTCGAGGTAAAGGTGCTTTTCTCGGGCCTCTGGCTCCTTAATCAAGGAGACAGCTCTACTCTTAGTCAGCATCAGTTCAGGCTATATGGCCGTGATGGCCCGTCGAGGTAAAGGTGCCTTTCTCGGGCCTCTGGTTCCTTAATCAAGGAGACAGCTCTACTCTTAGTCAGCATCAGTTCAGGCTATATGGCCGTGATGGCCTGTCGAGGTAAAGGTGCCTTTCTCAGCTGTAGAATGTGCTGGGTTCAAATCCGGCTGGAGCCACCTCTATTCTAGTTGGGTCAGCGCCCATTCAGGCTACATGACCGTGATGGCTCGTCGAGGTAAAGGTGCTTTTCTCGGGCCTCTGGTTCCTTAATCAAGGAGACAGCTCTGCTTTTCTAAGCAGGATGTCACGTATAAAGAGAAATCCTCATCACAAATACGGTTTGATACAGATCAATTTATAACCAAATGTGACACTATATTTTTGCTGTTCTCAGTTTGGAGGGAAGAGCTAACCCTAACCCTAACCCGACCGCCCCCTCTATGGAGGACTCGGAGGCGTCGTCATGGCGACAGGTGGTACAACGACGCATTGAGAGCAACACGCGCAGGTTTGCCCGCGGTAGCAGGCACAGTCAGCTCGCAGTCACACTCAATAGGTCAGTGTTTGGGTCACTCACACTCAACAGGTCAGTGTTTGGGTCTCACTCAACAGGTCAGTGTTTGGGTCTCACTCAACAGGTCAGTGTTTGGGTCTCACTCAACAGGTCAGTGTTTGGGTCAAACTCAACAGGTCAGTGTTTGGGTCTCACTCAACAGGTCAGTGTTTGGGTCTCACTCAACACAGCTCACTGTTATGTAAATGTGAATAGTTTACTTATGAGACATGCCACTTGTCATAGTTCTCAAAATTAGTCCGGCTTGGTCCCCTTTGGGTACATGTCAGTGTAATGTGACCGGTCGACAGAGGAGTGCTGGCATTCACATACTGTGTCTGTGAGGCAACACAAAAAACGGCCAGACCTTAGTCTTGTTACCCGTCCATTGTATTGCCTAGCTGCTGATTTTGGACGTTAATAATAAACCAACTCTTGGGCATGGAAGTCTATGCATACCCGAGGAGCAGGTTTGACAAAGCATAGGGAGAGGGGTGGATGTGAGCTTTAAGTGTCAGCCTCTGCTGTAGAATGTGCTGGGTTCAAATCCGGCTGGAGCCACCTCTATTCTAGTTGGGTCAGCGCCCGTTCAGGCTACATGGCCGTGATGGCCCGTCGAGGTAAAGGTGCCTTTCTCGGGCCTCTGGTTCCTTAATCACGTAGACAGCTCTGCTCTAGTCAGCATCAGTTCAGGCTATATGACCGTGATGGCCTGTCGAGGTAAATGTGCTTTTCTCGGGCCTCTGGTTCCTTAATCAAGGAGACAGCTCTGCTTTCCTAAGCAGGATGTCACATATAAAGAGAAATCCTCCTCACAAACACGGTTTGATACAGATCAATTTATAACCAAATGTGACAGTATATTTTTGCTGTTCTCAGTTGGGAGGGGAGAGAACTCCCGACCGCCCCCTTAATGGAGGACTCGGAGGCGTCGTCGTGGCGACAGGTGGTACAACGCCGCATCGAGAGCAACACGCGCAGGTTTGCCCGCAGTAGCAAGCACAGTCAGCTCGCGGTCACACTCAACAGGTCAGTGTTATATAAATGTGAATAGTTTACTGTAAAAAGAAAAAAAACAACAGGAAAATTATATACCTCAACCCACTAGTTAGGTAGGACTTTCTTTCACCTATTATCTCCATTTGACTCGGCCATCAATGAACTGGAACTCCCGCTCATGATATGGTAAACGCGTCTTGAAATCGTATTTACAAAACAAAGAAACTGAAAGTTTGATAGTACGAGTCCTCAGTCTAGGGATAGTCTAGGGATATAATTGAGAATTCTGTAAATGTTTTAGATGTTGCACTTTCCTCACTGGCTCCTGTTGTGTGTGTGTGTGACTCTTCAGGTTTGCTGGGGTGGCGGGTCAGTTCTTCTACCCCCTGATGTGCCAGACGGCGGGGAGCGAGGTCTACCTGGACCTGCTGGACCGAGACTGTCTGCTGCTGTGCCGGCTGCTCAACACGCTGGCCCTCGTCCTCGACGCAGCCAAAAACACACACGTAAGCTGGCGGTAGTAAGCCTTGAAAATATGTTCCTAGAAAAACACACACGTAAGCTGGCGGTAGTAAGCTGTGAAAATATGTTCCTAGAAAAACACAAACGTAAGCTGGCGGTAGTAAGCCTTGAAAATATGTTCCTTGAAAAACACACACGTAAGCTGGCGGTAGTAAGCCTTGAAAATATGTTCCTTGAAAAACACACACGTAAGCTGGCGGTAGTAAGCCTTGAAAATATGTTCCTAGAAAAACACACACGTAAGCTGGTGGTAGTAAGCCTTGAAAATATGTTCCTTGAAAAACACAAACGTAAGCTGGCGTTAGTCAGGTTTGAAAATATGTTCCTTGAAAAACACAAACGTAAGCTGGCGGAAGTTAGGTAGTCAGGTTTGAAAATATGTTTTTTGAAAAACACAAACGTAAGCTGGGATTGTCAGGTAGTCAGGTTTGAAAATATGTTCCTTGAAAAACACAAACGTAAGCTGGCGTTAGTCAGGTTTGAAAATATGTTCCTAGAAAAACACAAATGTAAGCTGGCGTTATGACAGCCACAGACCAAACCACTTGAAGCTTTTACTACACGTTTGCTCCACGACTTGTGAACCATAACAACCTGTGCATGGACTGAGGCTCGGTGTTCCCCGCTGTTCTTCCACAGGTGTGCACACACATGGGGCGCGCTCTCCTGGACTACTCCTGGCCCATCAGGCTGCACCAAAACAGGTGAGATACACACTTACATCATAGACCCTTTATTTTTTAACCCAAGATGGATGTAACTCACATGGTTGGTGAAGAAAGGCATATTTTTGTATATACGGGAGATGAAGGATAATACATGTAGATAGCAATTCAACTCTCTTTATTAAAGCTATCTGTTTTACCTTGTCTCTCCCTTGCATGCATAATACATGTAGATAGCAATTCAACTCTCTTTATTAAAGCTTTTTTTCCTTGTCTTTCTCTTGCATGCATAATACATGTAGATAGCAATGTAACTCTCTCTTTGTTAAAGCTTTTTTTCCTTGTCTCTTTTTTGCATGCATAATACATGTAGATAGCAATGTAACTCTCTTTTTATTAAAGCTATCTTTTTTTCCTTGTCTCTCCTGCATGCATAATACATGTAGATAGCAATGTAACTCTCTTTTTATTAAAGCTATCTTTTTTTTGCTTGTCTCTCCTGCATGCATAATACATGTAGATAGCAATTCAACTCTCTCTTTAATAAAGCTATCTTTTTTTTCCTTGTCTCTCTCTTGCATGCATAATACATGTAGATAGCAATTCAACTCTCTTTAATAAAGCTATCTTTTTTTCCTTGTCTCTCTTGCATGCCAGTTCCTTGAGACAAGCAGTTCTCATTTCCACAACAGCGGTGTTTTTCGTGGTGCCGACCCACGTCTTAATGGGCGAGATGTCCGACAACACGATGGAGTCAAAGTCCTGGCTAGAAGGTGAGGCTGCACTTGTCTCCAGTGCATGCTGGGTAAATCGCCATTAGAGCGAGCACAAACTTGATGGAGAATTTCCTGAAACTGAAACTAAGAGTTAAATTTATAGTGTTTTAAGAGGCACCAGAGTTAGAGTGACTTGGCTGTAAATTTAGCCAGGACTCTACAGCGGATCACTCCACTCTTCACATCATCCATTGACTTGCGTGACCTGTTCTGAATTCTTGTTAGACTATCCAGCAGTCTAGCACAGACACTCAACCACTTGCTTTGTCTGTGTGGAAAGTAATAATTGACAAAGTTGGCTGCAAGCATGTGTGACTGTGGGCTTGTAATTGCAATTGGCTCATACACAAACGTAAGCTGGCGTAAGTCAGGTTTGAAAATGTGTTTCTTGAAAAACACAAACGTAAGCTGGCGGAAGTTAGGTAGTAAGCTGTGAAAATATGTTTTTTGAAAAACACAAACGTAAGCTGGCGGAAGTTAGGTAGTCAGGTTTGAAAATATGTTTCTTGAAATACACAAACATAAGCTGGCGGAAGTTAGGTAGTAAACTGTGAAAATATGTTTTTTGAAAAACACAAACGTAAGCTGGCGGAAGTTAGGTAGTCAGGTTTGAAAATATGTTCCTCTAAAAATACAAACTTAAGCGTAAGTCAGGTTTGAAAATATGTTTTTTGAAAAACACAAACGTAAGCTGGCGGAAGTTAGGTAGTCAGATTTGAAAATATGTTTCTTGAAAAACACAAACGTAAGCTGGCGGAAGTTAGGTAGTCAGGTTTGAAAATATGTTCCTCGAAAAACACAAACGTATGCTGGCGGTAGTCAGGTTTGAAAATATGTTCCTCGAAAAACACAAACGTA
>RQTK01001513.1:0-65021 GCA_003991915.1 Elysia chlorotica
TGTCATCAAACTGTAAGTGTAATGTTCAATATGTAACATGTTTGCTTGGAACTGCCAGAAACTGTTTCTACACAGTCTATGCAAATACCTTTGAATTCCCTACTGTACAGAAATTCTCTTAGAATTCAGACTGCCGGTACAAATCTCTGAGTGTAAAAACTGAAATAAGCACATTTTCAAGCATCTAAGAAGTACTGTTCAAAACTGATAGCAGCGGAGGAAGTGTCCATTAAGATCAGGTGATTTGCTGGTGGTACCTCCCCACTACAATTTAAGCCCTGTTTACATGGTGGCCATATTCATAATTGTGCGACCAAGAAAAATTTCCCTATAGGATAATAAAGGCTTTATCTTATCGAATCTTATCAAAACTTTAAGAGCCAATGATAAATAACTTTGAATTGAATAAAATAAGAAGTTCTTTTTTTTTAAATTACCGTACTTAAATTGCTAACTATTGGTCTCAATTCTGCAGGGTATTACAACGACAATTTGAAGTGTATTTGGCACTTAACAACTTAAAACTTGAAAGTAGAACTTATTGTGAGGAGATAATATCAATCAACTCATATTGCCTCTGGTATTGAATATAATAGCACAGAGGTAAGGGGGTACGGTTAGCATGACCAGTTGTATAATTGTAACTGTTAAAAGGTCTAGGCATTATTGATTGTACGTTAATTAAATCTAGCCTCTAAGACGTTACAAGATGTTGGGAGACAGAAAAAAAATCAGCATTCAGTTGCGTTGCTTTTATAGCAGAGAAAGATGGCAGAAAGGAAGTGGTCAAAAGGTAAAATAAAATAAACAATATGTTTTACACAACAAAAGAGCTACATAGTAATTGCAGTGCATATCTAACTGCTGAGTTTATATTTAACAATAAAGATGGACTGTCACTTGATCTAGATCTAGATCTTTAGTGAAGTAATACTTTAACCCATTAAGCGTGGCGTGTCAGTTGACTGCCTTGCTGTGAAAGAAGTACTGGTTCCTCTCACGGTTACTTCACTGACTTAGCACCTCCCAACTGGGCACTAAGGCAGAGTACCTGCCATTGGTAGTGGGCCTTCATTCATCCTTTATTCCTCCTTTTTTTATCACGTGAAAAACTTGTGAATGGTTGTAAGCGCTCTTAAAATGTCAACCAATGAAACCTGTGAGTTGAGTAGCTTGGAGGATTCTCAGCCTCCCGATCACACATCATATTATGATGGTTATATCACTGATGATAGCCTGAATCTTTAAGAAAGAAAATGGCTGAGGAAGGAGCAAGATCTCCCCCCCCCCCACCTCTCTTTAATCATTACCGCCTCACGATAGCTCCTGGCCTGCCTTCTCAAGCAGATGGTGCGATACTCTGCAGGTGTCTAAAAAACTGGTCTGTTACTTTTCTAGAAATTCGTGGGATGTAGATCTTAAATTAAATTTAAATACTACTAGCCTTGGCTTAGTAGAGGTTTAGACATAGCTTAGTCACCAGTGCTCTGGACTGAGGATCAGGGGGTCCAAGGTTCAAATCGTTGGTGTTGCCCCTCTCTCTCCACCCACACGATCTCTGTAGGAAACCTATGGGACATACCATTCTTCTGAAGATTACATTTTTAGCGATATAACTTAGGTGCCAGATATCTCTAGCATTAGTGCTCTGGATTGACGAGTAAGAGGTTAAAGGTTCGATCCTCAGTTGATACTTCCATTTCTGTATTAGTAGAACTTTCAATTGGGGCTACAAGGGTTCTAAAAGCAATCCATTCAGTAAAGAAACATACAGGAGGAATGTTGTTCCATGTAAAAAAGTATTCAAACTGGAAAATACCGCCTCACAGCTCTTTAAAATGAAACAAGTTTTAATTGTGATCACCTGCAGGAAATAAAGTATTAACTGGCTTCTCCTTTATTCGTCCCATGTAATTGATATTATTAAAAAGCAATTCTAAACAAACAAGATAGTGAAATCAACCAACTTTTCAGCGCAATAGAAATATTTATCTATATCTAGATCTATAGTTTTATGAACTAGAGCAACACTCAGAGCATCAGTTACACCAGTTGAACAGTTCTACCACACCCCTTTTTTTTCAAACCCATCCCCAGATCTAGATCTAGACTGGCTATCTGGCCGACGAATGTGGGTGGTTTTCAAAGCGCCGCATTAATGTCAACAAAATCTTATCCTAGATTTCCTTATCTAGAAACGAGATCTAGATCTAACCTGTATTAAATGATATAGACTTCTAGATCCAGGAACTCGAGAATCTAAAACAGTTGGTCTTGGGGTTCTGGAATCTATATTCTAGAATCTAAACCGGTTTACCTTTCCAGCTTTGGCAGCCTCATTGATACCAGTCTCAGACAAATCTGCATCATGCCATCCACAAAACAAGTTTTCTTGGTTGTAAACACTCTCCCCATGTCTGATTAGAACAAGTTTGTATTTTGTTGCCATTTTTATTGAACTAGAATAAGACCTGGTGCTAGATCTAGATATAAGATTTCTAACAGTCCACAGTCTGAGATCAGAGGCCGTTAACGGTCTTGAGTTGATAAGAAAGATCTCGGAACTCGACCTTCAGACGTGAAGTAGATTGGTTATAACCTTGACCTTTATTTGGGTTGCATTCAAAATGACGATCTTTTACCTACTTCGAAAATTCGAACGTTTTGCTTCTCTCTCTCTCTCTCTCTCTCTCTCTCTCTCTCTCTCTCTCTCTCTCTCTCTCTCATACATACACACACACACACACACAATTAATTATGCCATCTCCAAAAGAAATGAAAGTAAACGGAGATCAGTTAGGCTGGGTCAGTAGCATTGCGGCTGTAGACTGCAAGTCCACACTCTTTTGATGTAAACCACCGCAAAACAACAGCTGCCCATAAGTTTCGTAACGTAGCGAGCTAGATCTAGAAATCTAGATCTAGTTTTGGTGTTTCAAACAAAAGATAAAACGAAATGCGAGGTCTCTAAGTTAAAGTTTCCAATCGAGGTACTCATACCCGTGCTTTGTTATGGTTTATTCCTTTTATTGACTCTTAACCTGTTAAGTTCAGATTGTATAATCTTACAACCCAATACGTCAAGGAATGTTTACTTGATTGGGTGAAGCTCAACGACAACATTGTTACTAGATGTAGATCTAGAAAAATATAAGGGTGTTCGGCTACTGTTTTCACTACACTATGTGAATCTAGATAACCAACATGTTCTAGTATGGTAAAGGCCTAGCATCTATGCTATGGAGGTTCTTTGTTGCTTGTCTTCTATTGCAAACACAGTTGCAAAACTTAACTTAAAAGAGTTAACATATAACAATTTTGACTAGCTTTTGACTAGGTTTCTCAACCTCTATGGATAGGGGCACCAGCTGAGATTCCAACCATGGACCTCCTGAGTCCTGATTGTCAGTCTAGTTAACTAAACAGACTAGATTCAGTAGCACCAGGTGCTTTCCAACATTGGTTAATTATCATCTTTAGATTACAACATTATTCTTTTGTAAACTTCAATTATAAATTATAATCTCACGTCGCTGTAGAATCCCTCTTAGGAACCTTGCTTCTATATCAGGCTGTTTATAAACAAATTAAATATGTAGCAAAAACACACTTCTTATATCATCCTCACAAAATAGGGCCCTATTATTTTTTAAAGAATTAAATATTTTCAGGGATCAAAGTAATCATGGTGACATAACCATTTTCCAACTATTTTGCTAGCATCGGTCCCAAAATTATGCCTGTAATATAGATGAGAGTTTTGCATGATAGCCTATTAGTACCAAAGAAGCCTTTCAAAGAATGTAAACCTCAGTTCTTGTTCATTTTAAAGATAACCTCATGTGCTCATTTTGTGTGGCTTTTTTTTTAAAGTTGAAATTATATTGTTGACCATCATTCCTCACTTCTGACGCTTAAAAAAACACAAAGTTTCTCTCTTTACACTGACATAGATATCATAAGTTCTTTTTATGAAATTGTTGTATATAGCTTTGTATAATTTCATTCATTTCCTTTATCTTTTTTTTTTTTTTTTCTAGATTAAACTTTTGACATGGTCTTGAAATGGCAATGCTTCACCGACTGTCACAAATTGAATGCCGAACGGGATTTTCACTTGCAAATTCATTGAAATACTACATGCCAGAAGTGTATTGCTTTTGCAGACAACACTATCAAAGTGGTGAAGTATCATCGAGGAAAAATTCAATTGATGTGTGCTACTCTCTTCTAGAAATAGATCCTGAGTGCTCCGAGGAAGAGCTTCGATTAGCATACTTGGAAAAGGTGACCATTTGAAATTGATGTTTGTTTTTGTTTTTGTCTTGAACCCTTCTTTGCACTATTAAGAAAATTATTGGTTATAGTTTATATCATTTTGTTAGGCTAAGGGAAAATAGTACACCTTTATCAATGCTTTTCATGAAATGGTTTTGTTTGTTTACTGTGACAATGATCTATAATAGTAATAAGCAAAATCTGCCTCACTTTAAAATTGTGTAGAGAGTCAGAGGACTTTCCGTTTTTTTAATTATTGAATGACATTTATGCATTATATGTAGTCATTAGGAGTTGTGGAATATATTGCAATTTAGCATGATCAATCATTACAATAATGTTAGTCTCCAATTGTGGCTCAATTTTTGTGTACTATACATGAGATATTTAATAATCGTTTAGTGACTGGTAGTTTTACTACTTTTACCGATAACATTGGTTTATTTTTGTTAACTGAGTCCATGTTTCTTCTTTCAAAGGCAAAGGAATTTCATCCAGATCGAAAAACGTCCACCAGCAATGCAAATAAATTTTCTATCATTCAAGAGGCTTATAAAACAGCTTTGGTAAGTCTTGTGAAATCTAAAATATTTACCTTATTGTTTGCAGTATTATTTTATGCAAAAAATAAACCTACCAAGACAAAGCGTGACATATAATTATGTTGAAGGTTTCCAGTATATTTTTTGTTCTTACTGAACTGCTTAGCCATTCATTGTACACGTATAAAGAAAATAAAAGAGGGATAATATTATGATCTCTTAAGCTATTAATTTTTTTAAAAATTGGAATTCATTTTTCTGTGATTTATGAAGTATATAATATACAATAATGACAGTACATCATCATCATTACATACGACAAAATTAAAAAGTGTAGTGGCAGAACCACTTTGAAATTTATTTTTACATTTTTATAATAACTTCAAAACCTTTTACATATAATCACTGTGCTTGCAGAATGGCACTTATAGTTTTGCGTTAAAAAATCATGTATTCCTTTGCTAGTAATATATATGAACTTTCGTTTTTCTTTTTAACATGAGTTGGATGCTGATCTAACAAACACATTGATATGTTAATGTCAAAATGGTGATAGAATGATTATAATTTATAAATTAGAGGTTTTAGTTCTGAGCACTGCCGAATAATCCTAGCCTGAAATGATGTATAGTTAGAATGAGTAAATTACTTAAACCAGGCATTTGATCTAATGTGTCCTATATCAATATAGATTATATCTGTTAAATATTTTTTCTCTCAGGATCACAAGCGCGGACAGGAACTTATATCTAACTTAGAGGAGGAAGAAGAAAAGCGGCAACAACATTTTCATGACATAAAGCACACAGTTCCTCAGCATCGCCGTTATCTTACATTTGATGTATGATAAGTAACTCATTACAATATTTTTGTTTTCAACTATGGTATTTAAAAAGGCATTTTAGAGCTTTCAGGTTACAGGGGTTTTGTCTCATTCATAATGGGTTTTTTTGTTGATAAAAATTTAATAAAAGGATGTAGAATGTGTTATTGAATTTTTTATTTAAAATTTCTCTTGAAACTTGTAAGCAGCTGAGGTTGTGATACTCTTGGTAGACACTGTTATTTGCCATTCTGTATTTTTGAACAACCTGAATTTACTGCATTAGTAGAATTAGATAAATGACAAAAATTATGTATTTGACCATCACGAAAAGAGAAAAATGTTTTTAATGATAAAAATTGTTTTAAAAAGTACAATGTGCGTATTAATATTTATACATTTTTAGAGGGAAAAAAAAAGGTGGTTTACTACTTTCTCCATGTTTGCTTCTCCCTTTTACCTTTTTTTTTTTTTTAAGGAAATAACCCCTGTTTGATGTTCATCCCACTTTCTTCTTTCAGTATAATGTTAATAAAACTAAAAGTTGATATTTTGTTGCCATTTCGTTACATCCCAAGGGCGTGGGTTTTGGGGCCCCTAGCAAACGTGAGCGGCAATATAAGCAAGTACGGGTAGCAAAAGCAACAGAGGCAGTGTATGAGCATAGGCTGATTCAGCATGGTCACGATGAAACTTCATTGGTCAATGTGGACAAAGCCCAGGCTAGAAAAATTAAAATCAGGTAACCTTTTTTCCTTGGTAACTGCATTACTATAAAATAAATTTTAAAAAGGCAAACAATTTTAAATGCCAGCTCGGCATATTTCAAAAAGATTTCTTTTCCGTTCTCTGATACAAATGAACCCTTAAGTAGTTTATTTTGGTTTTGGTAGGAGAAAATCATATCAGAAATATTTTTTAATATTTAAAACAACACCTACTGTTTAGCTAACTATGCTTATACGTAAAAAGTAGATCTCTATGAGAGGAGATATGAAACAAAAATGTGTACAAAAAAAACAACAAATAGACAATTGTGATTCAAATGCTTAATTTTCTTCCACTTAGGTTTGAGAAATAAATGTTATTTTGATTGGTCGAACATTGCAGCATTAATAATGTTTGATCAAATATCTGATTATTTTTAAAATAATAATCACACTAGTTTTGGATTGACACAACCATAAACTACAGTAATGAAAATCCATATAGGTTAAGACCACATCCCTATGACCAACATAGTCAATAGGTGTCAGCTACTTGTATCCATCTTCACTAACTCCTCTTCCTGAGTAAATTAAATTGCAAATGCCGCCATGATCTTTTATACCTGCAGACTGAGCCTGTATGCAGGACACCCCTCCTGTCCTCTCTTTTAATTAGACTTCATACTTCAAATAATCTACACCCATCCAAGCTGCTTTTAAAAACAAGTCACCATGATAGTCAAACATTTTTTTAAATAAGTTAAGAAATGCATCTCCTGATAGATATTATTAAAACTTTCTGGGGAAGTCGAGGAATCCTTGCTTATCTGTGTGTTCTCTAAAGGCTTTAACTCTTTGATAAACTATTAATACATTTTAATATCTTCCACAGCAACTTAATAGACAGAGTGGTCGATGATCTTATCAGAGAATCCATGCAGCGAGGGGACTTTGACAATTTGTCAGGCAAGGGAAAGCCATTAGACCACTCTGATTACAATCCATTCATTGACCTGACAACCCACAATATCAACAAAATCATGGTGAACAATGGCTTTAAACCTGAGTGGATCATGCTCTCAAAAGAAATCAGGTAATATTTTTGGGTCTTGCTTGGCACTTTATGTTATAGCATTGTGGTACACCTACACAATTTGCGAACTGGCTTAGGTGGTACTCCAGATCGAGGTCTGCGGTTCAAATCCCAAGATTGGTCAGATTTATTTGTCTGATTTTTTCCCCTGTAACTTGTTGGGTCTGTGCGAGTATGATATGACCGGCTGATCATCAGATGTCAGTCTTTAGGTCCATCCACAGTATAACCTATATACAGATGTTGGGCGTAAACCCAACTCAAACTCAAACCTACACCATCATTATTTGACCATAGTACTTTTTTCATATAAAGTTTTAACTTTCTGTACCATCCTATTTGCAACTGATTATGTTATTTTTTATTGAACTGTACAAAAATATATCTCAAGTGGTTAAATTATCAAGTTATATCAGTGCATTGTATTCCTTTAGTCAAGCCTAAGGATTATGCAATGAAATGCACCTATTTGTAATACTGGCAAAAATAATTTTTAGTTTGTTTTTGTTTAAAGATATATACATAATCTACTTTCTCCAGATTATCATCACTGTAAATCCTTACTACCAAAAGTGCCTCGGGCAACAATTAGTATTTGCCTAAATTGTTTTTTGTATCCCAAGTTTAAATTAGACACTGACTTAAACAGAGTTGATTTAAGCACATTTTTGTTGTATGTTAAAAAAAAAATCATTCTTCACTTGCGTTTCCAGAGATAACATTGCACTAGCAAGAGAAAAGCTGGCAGTGATCAGAGAGAAATTAGGCCCTCCACCTTACTCAGAGCAGAACCAGATACGCTGGGAATTTCACACCTCTGAATTCAGCCATAGGGTGCAAGAGATCAATGTGATGATCAACAAGTATAACTTTATAGTGCCCTTTATGGAGAAACAAATGGTTCATTATAATGTTGAAAGAAATTTGAATAAGGTTTTAGCTCAACATCAAGAGTATTTACCAAAAGACAGTGATGGTAAACCAATTCTAGCAGATCAACTTTGTCCTCTGCCCCAAGTCCATTCACAAAATGATAAAATATCCTGGGGAGAAGTGTGGTTCAACATAAAAAGTTTATTTAAAATGAGATGACAGGAGATCTTGAAACAAATTGTTGGTTGTTTTACAAAATGAAAATTAATATTTATTTCCCATTGTGATATTTGGTTCGATTGCTGAGCCTTGATATACTATTATTTACTACTGCATTCTATCAATAAATGTATTTGTGATTTATAGTTTTAATATAAATCATGAGTGCCTGAGGAATGTGAAGTGTGTCTGCAATTTTACTTTCAATAGGTTATTTCATGCATTTTAAAGTTTCATAGTCTCATGATAGAGTGCATGTATGTAAATTCAAAAACCATTGCCAAGGTTGCAAACTGACCACTTTACAGACTTTAACTCTTCACCAGTCTTTTAATATAACCACACTACCAGACTCCTCAGTGTCTGCTGTTTTAGCACCAGCTGGTTTTGCCAAGCCACTGTCCTCAGCTATTACAGCCGGGCCAGCAACCTCTGTTGGATTAGCTATGCCGCCAACCTCAACTGTCTCGGCCCCACCACAGATTGGTTTCACATTTTGTGATTAATAAGCTTCAGACACTGATAACAATTAGCAATAGCCTCAAAGTAAGTTTATGATATGTTTAAGTTTTATGTCTCTCAAACTGAGATGTAGGCTTAATCAGATGTAATGTTTGCTTGGGAAATTTGGAGAGTAAGGTCTGTACATTTTTCCTATGTGTGTTTTTTGTTATCTCTATGGAAGAGTTATTGAAGTGTGTGCAAAATCATGAAAGTGATGTAAGTCTGAAATGAGACTCATGGTTTCTCTAAATGTGTACAGTATAATCTGTTTATGATAAACTCTGAGATCAAATATGACTTTAAATTTATCAGATAATTCCAAGCACCAACTCCATTTTTTTTTTACTGTACAGTCACTGTCTCAATAAACCTGGGGTAAAATTAAAAATTAAAATAAACTTTTACTAGTTGAAGATCTTGAGCGGATTTTACTGTACTTTTACAGCATTAGGTATAAATATAATGCCCTATGACTAGAGTAGGATGTACCTTGTTTTATTTGGCTTTTAATAAATTTATTTTACAAAATTTTGTAATCAAAATTTGTATGATAGATAGTATCTGTAATTTAAAGTCTATAATAGAAAAAAAAGTAGCACCAAATGGTGAAATAAAGGAACTGTTGCAAAATTATTTATGTGTTTGAATATTTCTACTTAAAATAGATGTACTTGATCAGATTTAGTTTTTTTTTTTTATTTTGTTTAAAAAAATGATTCATTCAAAAGCAAACGCAAAACACTTGTCATATCTTATTTGTAATTGCTCACTGCCAAATTGGTCAGCTTTTGACTGTGTTCTTTTCAAAATTTATGGTAATGGACATAAAAGATATGAAACCATTTGCGTCCTTCTTACAATCAATGATACTGATATAAAAGAAAGCTGACTTATATGCTATCTTCAAAAGCAATCTAAATTTCAGTAAAGATTCATGTACATGTTATTAATAAAAAAAAATTGTAAGCTTAACCAATCAAAGATCTCTTGAATTAAAGAGATGAACAAAAAAGCAATCTAAATTTCAGTAAAGATTCATGTACAGAACATTAATAAAAGAAATACATGTATAAGCTGAACCAATCAAAGATCTCTTGAATTATACAAAAGGACATTAGGTTCTAATAAATTCAACTCATTTTTGTTTACTTATCTAACATTAAACTTTGACATACACCCTACATGTCTGTTCTGATAAACATGCAGATATATGTCTTTCTAAGCTCACAACACAATAGACACCTTGGTCCAAAAGCTGTAGAAAAGTTACCTTTAGTTATGTTGTGTTTGGTGCTTTATTTTTTCATAATTCTTTTTTATGCGTGTGTGATGTTAGGGGGGAAATTATAAGTACTCAAAGGTTTATTTTTTTTAGACCATCATTTTTATGTATGAACGCAAAAGTTAGACAGATGGAATATTGTAAATGACCAACAAAATTCAACAGTGGAATATTAACTCATGATTTTATTGTGAGTAGAGAGCAATGCAGTGAACCACATTCCATTCAATACCAAGCATGCCCTCATTTTCACATTCTAGGCAAAACATTTCTTAAAAATATTTTCAAAGATGAAAAACAAGTAGGCCTAATTTTTACATTGACTATTGATCTGCTACATAAAATGAATTTGAAATATTCTCTAAATCATGTATAGCATTTAGAACATTTTTAGATATCCAATATATTAAAACTTGTACATGGTATATTACTTAAAGACTGGAACTGTAGTATTAAAAAGAATGAGACAATTAGAGACTGAAATGACATGAAACACACATATTAAATTAAATCTCAATCATCTAAGGCAATGTTGAGTAATGACATTTTCCATCAACAACTAAAGAATTAAGATAGCAAGGGTAAATATTAAAAAAAACAAAGCGTCCATAATTTGTGTAAAAGATCTAAAATTTTCACATTGATTATAGCTTTTGTTTAAAAAAAAAGCTTCATGGATGAAAAAGGCTTTTATTTTAGAAATACATTTTAGTACTTGAAGTAAACAATAACAACATCATTAAATTTAACCGATTTTTTTCCATAATAATAATAATAATAATATGACATTTATTATTTCTATCTTTGACTCACTTTAACCATTGCATAGCGCTTTTGTCAAAGGCATGTTTAAAACCAAATTTGGTTAATTAATTGTTTCACAATTATTTTAAGCTTATCAAAATGGTATCTGGAAGTTCAATATGAACAATCATAAAGAACACATTTAAAAAAAAATATTATGATAGAACCTTTATGAGAACTCTCACACCTTGGAAGACGTGATATTCTTTAATGACTATAACAGAGGAATTGAAAGCAAAAATTGCAAGCAACTAAAGTTACAACAAACAGTTTATAATTACTTCAGGCTCAATGATGAACACCACTGAATCCAATCTAAAGGTTTTGAGAGCAACTTGTCCATGTTTTCAGGTTTTCTTGAACTTGGAGTAATATCTTCACTTTTAGCAAGTTTGGATGGCGGACCAGTAGATTCCTCCTCTGACTCGGAATCTGATGATTCTTCAGACCCTTCGTCTGATTCACTGTCTCCTCTATTAGCACCATCAGCCTGAGATGATGGTCTCTTCAGCTGTTTCCTGCAGATCATGTTACAGATAACATAAAATAAATGTGCACTGCAAGTGACTATCAAGTGGGCATTTATTCTTCTCTTTTTGGTGTATGCAACATATCCATTGCACAAAATCTAAAATTAAAATACAATAGCTAGAGAATATGTTAAGTGAAAAAATCATAGAGTATGTATATGGTGGCTGAGAATAGTTCCAATTACACTGTGATAAAAATGGAACTGTATCTTGAAAATATACATATTTAATTTAAAAAAAATGTTAACTGTCAAGTGTTATAACATTTTTCTTCCAGTTCCAGGATACAATGATATATGGTCTCTTGAGAAAATCCAAAAAGTTTATTTCATCCCAAATGTGACAGGGACTCTTAAGACAGAAAAAAAGAAAACAGTGCTTCGGATACAGTTAATGTAAAGCGAATTCCACAGTGCTTTATACAAAACTGCAACATGTTTGTGAGATACTCAATGCCTGAAATCACTGCTGATGGCTGACTTGTACAAATAATCAACCTGAATTACCATGAATGTGTTTCTTTTTAATCTTCTTTATCAAATATATTGTGACAGCATGAAAGAAATACAACAAACTTTTATAAATGCCCAAAAAGAAAAATCACAGTAATTGTAGCCTCATAGGACTATGAAAGTAAAAACACAAACTTTTTAAAATATATGTTGCTGATACTGAAGGTGCTATAAGAAGGCCATTCAACTTACCTCTTGACAAGAATGTTTTTCAAATACTTGTCGCAGTACAGAGATACTGGTTCGTTAGATTGCAGCAACTGAAAACAAAATCACAATTTTAAGGAAGTCAGTATTGTGAAAACATCACCTATTTTATCACGTTATTTAAAAAGATGTACAAAAAGATGAGTGACATTATTGTTTACTTCCTTTTAAGAAAATTGGTGATATTTTGATCTGTCATGCTTTTCTTCATAGCCATGAATAAAATCAGAAGGTTCTAAAATTCGCTCGCACAGGATCATTGCAGTTACTTGATGACTCTCACTCAGAGCATTGCACAGATTGCTGCTGCACCTCACTGCGACGACCATGATCCTTGTAACATACAATGTTTTACTGGAAAGATAGAGGTTTACAATTTTTGTTGTAACAGATTGACTTTAAAAATGCCCTCACCGATGTAAAAAAGGTGTCTTGGTTAGCAGTTTTTCGCATAGTGTCCTTCGCTTTAGTCTCCTGTGCGTCTCTGGTGACAGATTCTGCAATGAGAGAGCTCAAAGCACTTTGAGGAAGATTCTGGGCAATCTTTGTCTGAAACGAGAGAAATCACAAAGTATTTCAAGCATTAATTGCCATGCAGTTCCATTTTTATTCCTTGAAAGGCACGAAGAGTAAAAATAATATGGTTGAGAAAAAATGAAATCCAAATGGAACCTTTTTATACATAATAATATCAAATAAATAACACTAAGTGCAAATAATATTGAATACAATTGTATTATCATGAATAAAAAGCTGGTCTATATATATATTTAAAGGTGGACTGCAGGTTTTTAATGCCAGATTACATTAACATAGACATGAGGTAACTTACAATTCATGAAATGACATAATTTTACAATGGTTTACAACTTCATGATATTTCTCATTTCTGCTATAAAAAAAAAACACATTTGTGATATTTAAGAGGATTATTTTGGTTACTTTCAACCTCTCTACAGATATGGAAGCACCACCAAGAGGAGTGACCAGGGTTTATTTCAGTGATGCCAACTGGATATTTTTTCTTTACAAAAAATCCTGCTCCAAGTGTTACAGCACACTGAACCACAAAAAATAACCCCTTAGCAAACTTTTACTGAACTATGACCTGCCAACTTTTAAAAAACTGAAAATCTGTATATTTATGGAAAATTGGCATCACTGTTAAGTTTTGTTAATTCCCAACCTCCTGCTCTAGGATCAAGACTAGATGACTATGTAATGAGTATTTTGCACCTAGGTTATTTGTACAAAAATCTAGATATAAAAGCCTAATGGATCAAACCCCAAACAATATAAGTAATGCAAAAAGTTTATGATTTACTCAAACAGGAATAATAAGGTTATTTCAGTCTCACAACTATAATAATTAAGACACTTTAAAACATTAAAAGGCATGCAATACAAACCCTATTTGAACTGTCTTGGTGTGCGCTAGGACTGTCTAAAGTGATAAGATGCTGTTCAGCATTGTAGAGGTATATTTGCGAGTTTCCTGGCCAACCAACATCTGTGAGCAATTTGCTGCGAGCACCAGGGACAAAAACAGCATCCAATATCTGGCTAGAGCTGATTTTTTCTTGTTGGTACAGCATTGCAGCACTGCTGGGTCGAAACATGCACACTGGGGAAAATGTAACATTCCTTGAATGAAATACATCCCTTTTGTTTCACTATTTAGTGCAGGAAAAAATCTGCGTGGTATTAGAGGATTATATCTATAATCATATATCCATTGCTGAATGTAATACTTTTCTTCTTCCATTGAAATAGAAAAAGATGCTGCTCAACGTACTAGAACATTGTATCACAGTCGTATTTGCCTTTTTTTGAAATGCAAAAAATGTACATTTACAAAAGCGTTAAAGGCATAATCACTCGGGGAGGTACGATATAGCCCTGACAGCAGTTGAAGTATTGGGAGTCCTATTACTTGTTTTAAAAATAGATAATCAAATGCAAATTGATAGCCTAGTTGTTTCCCAACAGTTTAACTTAGAACAGATTGAACTGAATAGCATGGGGTAAGGACAAGCACAAAAGACATTGAATATTCATTCAGTTTGTGAACCTTTTTTTAAATATATTTAACATTAAAAAAAAAAGATCTTGTCAAACATACAAAAACATATGAATATTGTTTCAAAAAAGCAATATCAAAAGCTAAAACTAAGAGGAATTAGTAATTTTCTTACATTTCTCAGAGGATACAAGAGCCATGACATCAGATGCTGGATCCTTAATAAGAATTGAAGCTTCCTTTTCCATAGACCACATTACTAAGAAAATTGGGGACAAATAAAACATACATTTTGAAAACAATCCATTAAGTAAAGAAAGCATTTCATGTTTTCCAAAACCTAGCCCTTCTCACCAGAACAGCTGGTTGAAGTCAAAGCAAGTATAGGTGTCAAACAGAAGAAGAATTTGATATCCTTAGTATTGTGGCACTCAGACATAAGTGAACATTCTAAACGATGATTTATAAGCTTTGGAAAGTCCACTTTCCACCTAAATCTGAAATTTAAAGTCATCTGTCTAAAAAAAGGATCCAGATAATTGTCCCACAATAGAAATTATAACCACCAGGTCATAAATTAAAAAAAAAGTAAATAAACAAACTTACTTGAAAGGGTTAAAAGATTCCAAGAGATTAAATGATGAGTTGTTGCCAACACGAGCTGATTTTTGCATTTATGACTGCCAAATTTGACATGCCTGCAATTGAAACATAAGTTATGATATGAACTCAGTAACTTTACTGTTCTGTGGATAAAACTTTTTGAAGCACTACTTTTCAACATACACACACACACACACACATAAAATAATAAACCAGTATTTTTAGTTTAATCCTTCTTTGCTGGACCAAAATACACACCTGATAAACAACCAAATGTGTGATTTTGAACAGGTTTTTATTTAGATTGAAAACCATGAAAAGTTTTTTTTAGATACATTTTACAATACATGTCTGTGGCATACGTTTAATTGATCAATATTTGCATAATTTTTTTTCTAATTTTTAAAATCAATTTCCAAATTTTATAGATTTATCTTTGCCCTCAAATTAAAAAGATAATTTAATTACTTGTTAGTATTAACAAAAATAAATATCTAGTTAAGATGTTGCTACGATTGACTTGTATAGATAGTCAGTATATAATGATCCACAACTGTCGCTGGATGCTAAGAAGTTATTCTCACATACTTTCTGCATGACAACCTATAGTTCAAAATAAATATGTAATAACTATGAATTTAAACTTACTGGATATCTTCCTTAGGTGAAATTCCATTAGAAAGAGCTGTTCGAACAACAGTGTTATCTGGGTCCCACAGTGTAAGCAAATGTTCAAATCCCACAGCCAGAGTTGAACCATCACAAGAGAAATCTGCACAAAGCCCCCGCAAACCACGGTAAAACCCCACCGAGTCACAATCCCATCTAACATTCTCTCCTGAAATAAAAATCAAAAATCACAACAGTCAAAAACACATTTATCTAGCAGTGAAGAAAATATTTTGTGTTAACATTTACATTTTAAAAATTGAGAATTAATGGCCAAGTTCATCATATGTGATTGTGTTTGTGTTTGTGTGCCAAAAATAAAGAAGGAAACAGAAATTATGGAAAGCTTTATTAACTATTAGAGCAGATAACAAAGTCAAACTCACTGTATATGTCTGTATCATCCAGCAAGATCCACAGCTTGAAGCAGCTGTCTTTACCAATGGTGACCAGAGTTGCAGTTTGCTCTGAATGGCTTTTATTTGGGTCAGGGGGACGGAACAACATCTTGACAAGCTCTACTTCGTGGGGATATTCCACCCGTGTGTTCAACGTGTACCTAAAAAAAAAAAAATAATAAAAAAAGTGAATATAGCATAAGCAAAGTTAGGATGAGACAACTTAGTGGTACACTCAGAGAAACTTTGGAGATCCACTAAACCTAAAATTAAAAAAAAGAAAAATGCATTAATCTGACAAGAGAGGAAAAAAAAAGCCAATCGAACTTAACTAACTGCTTTGAAAATTTTCAAAAAGCAAACATACAGACATTTTTTACCTCTGGATTTTGACTCTTCTTTTGCATTTCAAAATCTTTAAATTGAGTTAATTTCATAATTTCAGATGAGGACAAAAATAACTTCCCTTCTCTTCTTTATTAAAATATAATTTTTTCTCTTCTTTTTTTTCTTTCTTTATAAAACCCATTATTCATAAAATTTAATCCTACCTATCTCTATTAGTACTTCTTGTCATGACATGATTAACAACGGTTAACTTAAATTCATTTACATAAACAGGCATAAAGTTTTGATTGGTGTTGAAAAAAAACAACATATATATATACACTTACGTCTGAGCCTCAGGGTTGTACATCCAAAACTTAAGCCGCATCTCAGGTGAAAACACCCCATCATCCCACACCTCGAATGTGGCTATCCACTGTCCATTGTGACTGACAGCTACACTGGTTACTTCAGTGATGACCGTTGGACGATCTATGTTTTCTGGAGAAATATAGTTTTGCCCCACAATGTCCAGCTGGCAAGTAGAAAAGAAAAATTAATTTAAACTCTTGAAACACAAAAAGAAAATGTTATATTCACATACACACATATATATACAAATAAATTGTTAGACGTAAGTCAAAGGAATCATCTATAAGATAGTCACATTTAATGTTCAGAAACTAACCAATAATACTATTATGGTACTATTTTAATCCCATTATTTTCCCAATTGCCAAGAGGAAACAATGGTCGAGAGGAGAATTTCTTGTTAATATTCTGTGTAATAAAAATTATAATGAAAATTTACAGGAAACATTATACTTACATTGTACAGCTGTTTGTTAAGACCAAGAGAGTAAAACTGTAGATGTCCAGGTAAACCATTTGTCACAAGCGTTCTAGATCTTGGATCATAATCAAGACCACAGGGGATGGGATTCTTTACATTGAAACTGCATCTTGTCAATCCACGGTAAACAAGCTGCACTTGCAGATTGATATCCAGTAGCTGAATAACTGAAAATATTAAAATTCAGTACTGCGTCAACAGATAAGAAAGCAAGGGTGGGTTTTAAAATTTACAAAGTATTTCAAGGAACTTATGTTGATTTTTGGGCCCAACTTGTAAATTTAGTAGCTTCTGTATTTAAAAAAAAAACTTTACCAGTGATTTAAAAACTTGCACACCGCTGTTGATTTCAAACAAAAGAAAAGAAACCCACAACCTACACACCAATGTTCATAAACTATTGAATAATTGATCTGTAAATCATATCTTTGAGTACATTTTCATCTATTATGCTTTTTATAAACTAAAGAGCAAACAAAATATAAAATACTAAAGAGTAACGAAAATGCAAAAATGTATTCCCAACCTGGAAGAAAAGAAAATTAAAGTTAGTATAATCCTAGTTCCTACCCACCATTGTCAGCAGTATTAACTGCATAAAGAGTTCCATCAGGAGAACTTTGCACCCGGCAAAGAGGGGCACCCATACGAGGTTTGAAGTCTCTGTTGTTCTGACTTCCCATCTGCCACCTTACCAGCACACACTCATGTCCGCCACTTAACATGCATGAACCTACAGATAAGAATTTAAAATATCAATATTATAGTCTACCAATATTCGGAAGATAGTTCTTGTATGAAGTATTGGAATTACACGGCATATAACATTTCGCTTACATAGTAATCAACCAAATTTGCTCTTGGTATAAACCTTTTTGAATAGTACAGAAGTAGTTAACTGATACGGATTACTACCCCAGACCATTGTTTATGGTAGAATGGACCCATATAATATAAACAACCAATCCTATGTGATTCATTTTAATGATTGGAGAATATAAGACCAATGCTGTTAAAATTAAGTGTAATACATAAAGCGCAATCATCTTAGACTATGCAAAAGAATCATGACACATGAACCAACCATCAGGAGTAAAGCCTAGGCATGTAACAGCAAGAGAATGCCAATGTAAGGTTGACATAGCTGGAGCAGCATCTGTAAAAAAGTTGTACCTGAGGAAGAAAAGGAAAATTGCATTGTAAATAAACTAAAAGACATTAAGTAAAAATGGAAAGGGAACTCCACAAAGAAAAAAAAAAGGACAATAACTGCAACTAAGATTTCCATGTCCTTTTATCACAATGATTTCTTTTTTAAATAAGCATCTACTTTCAACTAAAAAAGGAATTACTACACTAATCATTTAATAATACACCCAACCCAAATTACTGGACATTTACATTTGGGATAAAGACAGACCATGACATATCAGTGAAACAATTACCATAGTAAAATTCTGCCATTTTCAAGACCAGCTGCCACACAGGATTCAGTAGGATGGCAGGCAACACATGTTATTGCTTTATTCTTGTTGAATTTATCTGAGTCTGTAACACTGAAAAGGATAAAAGAGAATGCTCATGAGAAGTAGAGTAAAAAAGGTGATTGTATGATAGTAGGTTATTTAATAATATAAAATAGGAAAGTAACGACAACATACTTTGCAGTGCTGTTTTCCCTAGAAAAATCAGGATCCAAATTATTTTTTTTTTATTTGGGGGGGGGGGCACATTTATTTGCATACTAAACATAGGAATGAGAACTGACAAAATATCTTTTAATGTAACTTTTTTCAAAGGTAAAATTGTGAGCACCATATGAGTGATCCCTCCCGGTGGGATCCAGAGGCATGCACATGACTTACACTAATTTTTTTTTTTAATTAGGTAAATTTATGGATAAACCTGATCCCTGCAAGCAAACAATTTAGGACATTGTTACTTATGTCTTAAAACTATACAGATTTCACTGTTACTTACATCTTGGTCTTCCCAGTTTTCATGGAGTGAATTGCAAGCTTGTTCTTTATACCAGCTGCAACACAGTCTCTCTGAAAAAAAAAAAACATTAAATGAAAGCACACAAAAAAGCCATATTGAAACATGAGCATATTCATCCAAAAATGACACCCTGGTGAGTACCCAAAAACTACTTAGCATCAGCAATTTTATTCAGCCAACAACTAAACCTATACTGTGAGTGAAATGTTTGTTTTCTGGTTGCCCCCCACCCCTCTCCTCCAACAATAATATATAACACCCCATACAGAATAGTAATGTATCTCAAAGTGTCTCAATCATGATCTTATTTCAAGACAATAAATGGCATCTAGTGAGTTCTGCAGGAATAGAGCTGTCTTACCATGCAACCAGAAGAGACCAAATTAGGATTTGAATCACAGTCATTGATCAGGTTTTGTGGTTGATTAAAAGCCTCTTTGTTTTTTTTCTTCTTCCACAACATCACAGCAAAAGCTGGAAAGGAATTTTTGCAATTAGTTCAAAATATCATAAGTATTTCTTTGAATTTAGTGATTTACTTCTAAATGACTTCAGAAATATATAATTATACAAAGTGAAACGATACTTCCATAACATGCCAACAAAAAACCCAAAGAGGTTAAATCCTTTTCTTTTCAAATTAAACCTTGGAAACAAATTTAAGTCCTATATATAAAGAGTACTCAATCAGGTCACCATTTTTTCCACATTTTTGGATAAGGAATTGAAGTATTTCTATCTTCCAAAGGAACCAAAGTTTCATAGAAAATATCAAATAATAAAAGCAATAGTCAAATTCACTAATATGAATCAAAGATTTGATTTTTTTACAGAATGAAAAGTTTTAAAAAAAGGACTTACATTTCTTGTGCTCAGAAAGTTGGGCCAGCATCAGAACAGACTTTTTCTCTGCATTTACTGCTACAAGTCCCCACAAAGGCAAGTGGAGGTCATGTTTCTAGCATAAAAATTAAAAAATGTTATCAATCTTTCCATTCATAATTCAGAACTACAGCTGTATTATGTATGGTCCATAAGTTCAAAACATAATGATAAATACATGTATGAAAACTCTTCTTTGATTTTGTATTTATATATATATACTTCTCTTTTTGATACATTAAATTCGTCAGTAAAATCATATCTAAACATAAAAAATAAAATTAATTTGATTATAGCACAAATTTGTCTTATTTGACTGTTTAAGTTTGCTATATGATATAAGTTTCAATTCATTACTTTTTATCTCTTACCTTCAAAATTACTCCATCTAAGTAGTCCCAATATATAAGCAAACCATCAGTACCACAAGAAATAAGCTGGAAAAATAAAAAAGGGAGAGTTAAAATAACATAGTTAAATACTTGTAATAAATGGTTTTCATGAACATGGTGCAGACATTTTTTTTTCACTAAAAATTTTGTTAAGAAAACAATAACTATATACTTTCATTTGAGAAAAGTCATTACATGGATATGGTAGGTACCTTAGTTAACAAAGCATTTAATCTCTATATATTATATCAAGCTAAGTCTAGGCAAATTGTTCTCTAAATGAAAAATAAGTTGGATGTCTGTGTAGAATTAAAAATATGATTCAAGCAAATTTTACCTGCAGAGCATTGCTTTTGTTAAGTGTGATGCCAGTAACTTGCTTTGTATGTCCTTGCATTTCATGAACACATTCACCATTTGAAGTGTTGAACACTTTCACCACAGATCCACAGCAAGAGAACAAGTACCTAATCGATCACATTCAATTACAAGCAAATTAAGTTTTCATTTCTTTCACTCAAGAAGTAAGAAACCAAACAGAAAAAAATAATAATACAATAGTCAGAGTCATATATCTGGAACACAAAAATTTAAAAAAAAAATGTATATAAAAAAGACCCATTATTGATTGCAAAGTACAACAAATGTATCCTTTAATTCCAGTATGAGCAAGTAAATATTATAACAAGAGGATTTATAAATAATAAGGATTAGTTTGGTCAACTATATTCAACTATACTGTGTTATTCTTACTCAGCTCATGAATGCCATTTCATTTTGACTACCAGCTTCGAACAATATCAACTCTTTTTATCTCTTAGGTATTCTCAAAGATAACTGTTTGTCATTTGTGTGTTGCTTAGTGCCCAGCATCAAGACTAACATCTGACACTTTCAAGTGCTCAAAGGTTGACATTTTTTTTTATAACGATGATTCTATATTGTTATATTTTTAATAAAGAAACACAAATTTTCATCCCAACAAGAGCCTTCATGATGGCTGATAAAAACTTAGTTAATACCTTGTTATTAAAAAATAATACCTACCTGGAATCATGGGAAAACAAACTAAGACCAAACTGTGACCCAGCTTGCTGTGATGGAATAAGCGCCATGGTCGAACTTTTCTCTGACAAATCCAAGGGAGTTCTGTCAATCCATACGATTGCACTGTACTAAAGACTGCAATTCAAATAATAATATGCACAAAATACTTTAATAAATATTTACAGTCTACTTGATTCTTTCTGTGGATAAGACAATTTGCCAGTCTTGCACTCATCTAACCAGTCTAGATTTGAATCTTGTGTCTGAATTATACATAAAAAAGAAGGCTTGGGGAAAGATTCATCTATGAATTTTTTTCCTATTTAATGAACAATGCTACAGCTCAAGATGGCATAATCATCAGCAAGGATACACACCCTACTAGGAGTCTGTATCAAAATCAATTTATTGTCAGCGCAAAATGTAGTTAGGGAGTTTCTGCCAGTAATGAGTATAAAAAACCTTATGTCAACAGCAGCGGGTGACTGTTTAATAAGCCGAAGTAAATATCACACCACTTCTTAAGGACAGGAACCAACCATCAAGCCATCAAGTAAGTCTCTGAGTTCGAATCACCACTGAAAAGACACACTCCTATTCTATATCCTGGAAATATTTGTTTTATGATGATGATAATGGAAAGTTTCTTTAGCTCAAATGCAGCAAATTCTGAACATATCATATTATAATAACAAATAACACATAGATCTAGGCACTCCTTGAGTTTTGTGGTCCCTAACCTGTGGGCGATCAAATGGTTTGGTGGCCGGGATTCGAGGGGTGGGTGGGTAGGATTCGATTACATGGGAGTCAGCCAAACTGTGAAGAGAGGAGAGAGAGGGAGGGAGAAAGATAAAGAGAGAGACATAGCCTACAGACAGACAGATCAAGCGAGTGTGAGAGACAGAGATAGAGATCTAATGTTTCAATTGCTTTACAGATCAATCTGGCCTAATTCTTATGTGCTTACAAGTGTATGTTGTCCCCACCCCTCTTCCCCGCCCGCATTCTACCAGTTTTCAAATAAACAATCAAATACTATAAAATCGCGTCCTTTCTTTTTGAATCAAACAAAACATGCCAATACAATAAAAAAAAATTATTAAAAAAAAGGCAGGGAGTACAGCTGGCAGGTATTTTAATCAATTTTAATAGACAAAAAAATAACAAAAAGACAGGGAGTGCAGCTGGTATTTTATTCAATTTTAATTTCGAATTCCGGCCACCCACCCATTTGATCGCCCACAGGCTAGGGAACACAAAACTCAAGGAGTGCCTAGATCTATATATATATTATAAACCACTACATATAATTTAAAGGAAGTGGCTATATAGATCTAATTCACCCAGCAGCCGAACAAATGGCCATTTTGAAAGCATTACTTATATACCAAGAAGAAAAAGGAAAAGAAGAACATCTGAAACATTGCTGCACCAATGACATAAGCTTACAAAGTCAAACTCATCTTCCCAATTCTTAATTAACATTTTTTTCAGCAAGTCTCCTTTAAAATTAAAAAAAAAGTGAATCCTCACTCGACCGTCTTCAAGAAAGATTTAAAATCTCTAGATCTAGCTCGGTTATGTTGAAAGCTGCAAAGCGCTTCCATTACAGCAGTCGGGAACCAAAAGGTTTTAGATTGTCCTTTAGATTTAGAGTAAGGGTTCTGAATTCTGAATATTCGAGGCAAATGACAGTTGAGAAATAGATCTAGTTTGCCACTAGATCAACATGTATTTTCTTCCCTCTTTTCTTTTTTCACTTAGTAACTTAGACTTTTAAAGAGCCTCAGCTACTAGAGATCTAGATATCTACAGTCTAGGTCTAGTTTAGTTTTCAAAGTTGCATACCTCAATGATTCAGGCATTGTGTCAAATCTTCAATACGTTCCAGACAATTAATTAAAGTCCTTTTCAGCTCAGAGTCAGAGTTAGACCATAAGGAAGATAGAATCGAACAACGATTGTGAAACCAAAAGCACATGTGAAACGGAGGATTTGTTGACAAAATTTTACAGTCTTGCCAGGTCTTTAGCCAAAATTTTTTTCTCCTGAAATGTCAGAAAATAAATATGAAGATATTATCAAATTATTCCAGTTTGTCAGAATAAATTATTTGATTTCACATTGTCATTCAACCAATTAAAACCCTTTATATCCTTATCTTTGAACTAAAAACATTCATGACTTCAGATCAACGTGAAGGAGGGGTGAGTTAGTGATCTTTCCTTTTAAAGTTGTAGAATACTTTTCTGGCTTTAATAATCATCTTGTAACCCGGAAGCACAGACATGAATTTATTTGACCTTTTTTTTCATTTGTTTGTAAACTGTGACAACTATCTTACAGGCGACTAAAGTGTGTTTTTAACAGTACTCCTTCCATTTTCCAACTTTATCTTCATTCCCAAGACGGCAAACAATGCAGTTGCAATTTTTATTGTCCAGAGATACTCTTTAGCATTTGAGAGTTCTTTAGATCTAAACCTAATCAAGGATTAGCGACATAAAAAGACGATGCTGTAATTCATGGTAGGCCAAATAAAAGCCATTGTGATTGTCGAAAAAAAGAAAGGAATTTACACTGGTGTAAGCATTACATCCTTTCCTCATTATTTGCAGTAAAGGTGTCTTATGAAAGTAGTGAGGCACGCTTTTACACAAAGGATATTTCTTACAACGATAAATTCAAATTTGTTAAAATTCCATTTCTAAGAATATTTCATTTTCAGGCAAGATGCACTGGTACTTGGCTACAAGTTGGAGTCCCATGATTTAAAAAAATAGGCTACAATTTGCGTCAAAATTATTTATGACTTTGTGTAAGTACGGCAGGGGGCACGGTGGCCCTGGGGTAGAATATCGGCTTCCAGTACAAAAGGTCCTGGTTTAATAGCCTGACGATTGCACTCCCTACTGGTTGGGTCGGTGTCAGTCTAATGTGACCGGCTGAGACAGGAGTCATGGTATCCCCGCCCTGTCTCGTGCGTGCCAGCACATAAAATTGTCAGATGTTAGTCCTGGGGTCCGTCCACAATATAACCTATAAAGTGCTGATGTTGGACGTTTTGAAACTAACTCTTGAACAACAACAGTCAGTAAGGCAGAGTATTTTTTTAAATTAATTTGTTCCTGGTTTTTATTTTTTCCACAGATGCTGCCCTATCAAAGCAAATTTTGAGAGCAACCAATTAAATTCATTATGTCCAACAAAACAGTTTCATTATACGATGAGGCTGAGTCTCGAGACATTTGTTTGAAGGAAGAGTCTTCTTACATAAAAGAAAGTGAAAAACAAGATAAAAATAGTGTACCTGTTGGAAGCATTGCATCCTTTCCTCATAATTTGCAAAATAACTTTGTGCATGGTTCTGGTGGCTTTAATGACAACAATGCAACAGACGAGTTGAATCAGGCAGGTGCCATGGACACTTCAAGAATGATCCTCAGCCGAGATGACAGTGTGATGTACATTAGTGCAGAGGGCAATGTGCCCTTCAATCCCAAAGACATTGCTTCCACCTCAACAGAACATATGCCGGGGAGATCAATTTGTTTGGAGGATGGCACAAGCTTGAATCCAAATTATTTAGTTGTGGTTGACAATGCAGGAGCAACACGAGCATTGTCTTCAAATTTTGAAAGGTCTATCGTAATGAGGTCTGAAACATGTTACCCTGATACAAATTCATCCATAACTGCTACTAGTGCACATGCAGATGATTTGAAGTCAGCTAATGCAGAATCTCCTCATCAACAAACAATCATGGTTTTTGATGGCCAGCTTCAGTCAGACAGTATTCTCTCCAATGTGCTTGTGGCTTATGATCACTCGTCTGGAGAACAGATGTCCTTCAGCACAGATCCAACTTTAGGAGGCACTGTGCGTCCTTTGCCACAAGTGTGCCAAGAATCCTTTATTCATTTAGAGCAGGCTCCAATAGCTGATGGTTTAGAACACTATTCCGAAGAGAGAAATCTTCTCCATAAGTCGACCTTAAATCAGAATTTTCTTTCAGCCCACACTTTAGTAATAGCACAGAATCCCCTGTCAGTTGCTAAGGATTCAGGAATAGGTTTAGACTTACACAAAGAAATCCCAACTATCAATGAGGAAAAGGAAGCTCTTATTGGTGGACTAGAAGACTCGAAGCTATTTAAGCAAAAAGAGGATTTAAAATTACTAGAGAAATACCATTTGCAGCATCATGAGCAAGAGGCAAAGAAAAAGCAAAGTAATCAAACCAAAGGCCATTGCTCACAAACTCTTATAAAAGACAAAAGAAAGGAACTGACAGGGAAATCCTTGTCAGAAAATGCGGATGTTTCTGCGAGTTGTTTGAACAAAGATATCAATGATGACATTTCAGTGAGTAAATTCACAACATTTATTTCAAGGGTATTGGATCATCATTTCCTAAAATATAGACAGCTACTTTAGTTTGAAAGAAAAAACATGCACAATTTGGTTTAATGAGAAATTCAAATTATCAGTTGTTGTTTTTGAGGTTTCCTCTGTAGTTTAAGGCCTTTCTTTTTTATTGTCATTAGAACTTTTTATGAATTCAGAATATATATTTTTTTTTCAAAACTTTTAAACATTTTTGGAGATTTTTTGTTACATTGTCATGGTGAGTTGGATAAATACATTACTGTATAATACTGTGGTTTCTGTTGATAAAAATGTGCATCTCTGTTGAAAAGAAATCAATTTAGTTGGGTCTAGATGAATTTAGAAAGGAAAACTTATAAAAAATACCTCCCTCCTGCTTTTTTTTCTTTTACCCGTAAAATGTGATTTTCAAGTCAGCTTAACACCAAAATGCAACAATTTTGAATAAGTATGTGTATCATTGTATGCATCCAAACCCAACCTAAAACATTCATTCTGTTTTGCTGAAACTTTTTTCTTTAGCAAACCTGTCATTGATTTGGATGAAATGGAACTTGTCAAAGGATAACCATTTTATACTTTTTCATCCTTTATTTTCGTCTTATTTTATTTAGGTATTTTCTCACATCACAGCCAAGATAAATGCTAAACTGTTGGAGCTCATACCTGGCTGTCAGAGATTTCTGTTGGAGAAAATGGAACAAAGTCCTCCATCTTCACAGATTCACATGTCATTTGAATCAAATGCTGATTGTACCTTTTCTGGAAGTTTGACATCATTGATAGAATTGCACAATAGTTTGAAAAGGCTCCTTAATATTGATGATGTGTCTTTGCTTGATTTTAAAAGGCCACAAAAATCTCCTGAAACACATGATCGAAGTATAATGTGCAGTTTGTTACAGCCATTTATTTCCTCGAGAGGCAGGCAACCAAAGTATTCATTCAAAGCAAAGGCCATGGGCTTCACATCTGATTTTGAGGCCTTGCTAAAGGTTGATGATGATGATGAAGACTTAGACGAAAAGCCTCCCTCAATGTCTTCAAGGGTTAGAAAAAGAAAACGAGGCAGACCCAGAAAGGTTTTAAAGGGAGAAAGTGGCATCCAAACAAATTTCACATTTCCTGAATCTCTTAGAAATAAAGTATCTTTTCCAGAGGAAAGTGAAGTGTCTGTAGGGGATAACTCCTTAGTCGCTGAATGCTTAAAGACTGAGTTACCATACTCAAAAGACCTTCTGCATCAGGAGTCTTCAGAGGGAGAAATTAAATTCAAGGGAAGATCACAAACCAAAGTGAAAGAGGCACCTCTTCATGAAACCAGTGCACATAAAACGTCAAATGAAGGTGGTAAGTAAATTAAAGTATTCGTTGAAATGACTTGATTGAGTGAGTGTGTTTCAGTACTATTTTTAGCCTCTTATGAAATCCCATCAAATTTTTGTTGTTGTTTTTTTTAACCAGAAATTGTCTTAACCTAACTTTAAGACATCTGATCATACATACAGCTGATTCATTAGTCAGTTGAAGTTGCAATCTTCACTCCATTTAAGTTCAAGCTGATAGCACCCACAACAAAATCCTGTAAAGTCACAGATTTGATAGCTTTTTATTATTTTGCTCTCATCTTTTGTTTTGAAATTGGACATAAGACAAGTTTACAAAATTAGAATGGGGATAATTTGAAAGATTGTCCTCTGGTTTCAACTTATATTCAGGCATGGATATCTGTATAGGTGTGAAATTTAACCAGTGGGCCTTTTCTCATGTCTTAATCTTAACTTTTACTTATCAATTTTTAAACTGAATTTTTTCTAAGAAATATTTTTGGCGACATTTTTTTTTATTTACATGGCAATCTGTTCAATTTTGTAATATGATTTGAGTGAAAACTTACAAAGTTTGAAAAACAGAAGAGATCAACTTTATTTAATCTATGTCCTCAGACCAAGATGAATCTCATAGCATAGAGGAGCATCACCCAAATGCAGAGAATACTGAGTTTAAGTTTTTTTGCAGCCACTGCTCCTTTAAAACAAAGCGACACAGTCAATTTCTGATTCACATGCGCTGCCACAAGGGTGGGACAGAGAAAACGTACCATTGCAAAAAGTGTGATTTTGTATGCCTCAGCCTGTCATATCTGAAACGTCATGAAATGAAACACAAGGAAAATTTGTTCAGGTATGATGTTGATATCTGTTGATTATTTGTTCAGAAAATTGTGGACAAAGTTATGAAGGTATTAGTTTCTAGAGTATAGTTTTATCAGATTTATCTTTTCGGAGTTGATTCAGACCAGGCGAGCTTTGTTTTAAAATTGAAAGAAAATTATTATAAAATGTAATAGTCTTTGTGTTAAGCTTATTAATTTTCTTTCCTCAGACCACACTAATTATTGTTTTGATTTTTATTCTACAGAAATTAATGTATTCTTAAAATATCATTTAAATCAAGTTTATTGGTATATTGTAACTGTTTAGATGTATAAAACATTTTTTTTTCTTTCATGAACACAAGGTTTGCATGGTTAACCATGTCAGCTTTGAAATTGTTTCTGATTTAAATCAAGCATATGTAAAATAATGGCAATGATTTTTTTTTTTTAGTTCCGTTCAATCTGTTAACTTTGGGACCAATGTATGCAGATTAATATATTTTTGGGTTGACTTGACCAACTTTTAACTAATCAAGGACACTACACTACAACTGCAAATTTAACTTTGCAGAATGAAGATATAAAGATTAAATTATAGATACATGTATAAATATTGCAACTTATCAAATATTAACTGTTCAATGTTTTGTATTCTGTAGATGCAGTATTTGCAACGTATACCAGACTGACAAGAAGGCACTTCTCCACCGGCACATCCACATGAAGCACAGTGCTAAAAGTAAAACAGAAGCTTGTGATGATCTTCAGTGCCATGAATGCAACTTTAAAGCAAGCAGTAAAGAAGATCTGATACAGCACAAACTTGTCCATGGCAGGTGAGCAAAGTCTACATGGTTTTCATGGCTTTATTCAGTGATGCCATTTTTATGTAAATTAGTACACTACACAAATGTTAGCGGGTCATTGTTTAGTAAAGATATTCGAAGGGTTATGTTTTATGAACTAATGTGCATCGCTGCTTTACACAAAAAGGTTTAGTAAAATATAATGATCCAGTTGGCATCATTAATTATTGGTTCAAGCTTAAATGCTGATTGTTTTTTTTTCTCATCTGTAATCATATGTGTCAAGTAAAAGAACTTACATTCTCTCTTTTTTTTAATTTTTTTTTTACTATTTTCAATTGTTTCTGCATTCTTGAGTTACATCACCCTCACACTGGAGTCTGCTTCTCATACAGTATTTCTATGCAGTGCCTTCTTCACTTTTGTCTGCCGTGACAAATGCATGTATTTCTAAGATTGTCAAGACCACAGTCTGCGGCTTGTTGAAAATGGTGTTTTTTAATTACTTTCATATTGTTAAACTTTTGTGCAAATTAATGTAAAAATGTACACATTTTCATTTGCCATCATAGGCCTGGAAATTTAGCAGGTAGAATAAGCCAATTTTACACATCTCTTCTAATCCTAAGATGATGTATCTAGCTTTTCTTTTTTTTTAGAATGTCTTAAATTTTTTTTTCCTCAGATTTGATAACACAAGAAACAAAATGGTCTATTCATGCCCTGAGTGCAAAAGAACCTTAAGAAGTAAAATGCATCTGCATAGACATATTCGAGATGTCCATGGGC
The DNA here is from genome assembly GCA_003991915.1 of Elysia chlorotica. Taxonomy (NCBI): domain Eukaryota; kingdom Metazoa; phylum Mollusca; class Gastropoda; family Plakobranchidae; genus Elysia; species Elysia chlorotica. The sequence continues at coordinate 29,712 of RQTK01001513.1, forward strand.
CTGACATACGACCATATCTCTGTGATAACTGTGGGAAGGCGTTCAAAAGGACAGATGCCTTAAAACAGCACAAAGCCCTTCACGAATCAAAGGCAAACAGAATCTTGCCTCACAAATGTACAACTTGTGGAAAAGCCTTTAGATCAGTGGTATGATTATTTATCTTTTTTTTTAAATTCTGACTGGCTATGTCTGTATAATCAGTGGTATGATTATTTATTTTTGTTATTCCGATTAGCTATGTCTGTATAACATATTATAGGCACAGTAGAACTTGAACGCAACAAACTCTGACTCAAAGAACGCCTTTATATTCACCAAACATACAATAATCCCCGATTTTTCTTCTTCTTTGTTTTTGTTAAGCTACCTTTCATCCAATTTCATACTTCTTGGATCCAACAAACTAGAAGTGAAGACAGGCTGATATTCGTAACAAAGTTGCATACTAGACACTGTGTAACTAGTTTAAAATTGGACAACCTAAGGTCTGTCGACTCTTCACTAAAGAATAATACCTTCTCCTGTAAGCCATGGGTGGTATCATGTAATGTAGTTTACAGTTAAAGCCAATGGACGACTACCAGTCATGAGAAGGCCGCCAGTACATGTAATAATGTGAAAGGAATACATGTATTTGTGGACAAGAGATGACATGAACATGATCTACCACTAACAATGTACCTAACAAGAAAGCTCTTGCAACATCCGTATAGTGTTTACCGGCACTATAGTTGCTATTTTTATTATAAGAATAACATTAACAGAAAAGAGACTATACTTATGCTTTCTTTCTTTTATTAAATCCAGGTTAATGTAACTTTAACAAAAGCACAGGCTTGAATGCTACAACTGCAAAACTAATTAATATAACTCAAATCAGGATGGGTAGCCTCTATTTTACTTAGCATTTATTGAGCCAACCAAGAAAATGTAAGATACAAATCTTTTCACTACATGTGTATGATGTTGCAAATGTTTTATACAGTACACCTCGCACTCTTCGAACTGGCTTGTTTATTTTCAATAGTTTGTTGGATGCAACGTTCGTTGAAGCCATGTGTTGCTCTGTAATCCCTCCATAGACCCAAATCTTACAATGTGGGTCTATGGAGGGATTACATAGCAACACATGGCTTCAACGAATCTTGCATCCAACAAACTATTGAAAATAAACAAGCTAGTTTGTTGAGTGCGAGGTGTACTGTATAAAACATTTGCAACATCATACACATGTAGTGAAAAGATTTGTATCTATGTTTTCTTAATTGGCTCAATAAAGTTTAAGTAAGATAGAAGGTATGCATCCTGATTTGAGAAATATTAAATAGTTTTGCAGTTCTAGCATTCAAGCCTGTGCTTTTGTGATAGTTACATTAACTTATTAGTTTTTAACCTGGATTTAATAAAATAAAGAAAGCACGAGTATAGTCTCTTTTCTGTTAATGTTATTCTTATAATAAAAATAGCAACTATAGTGCCGGTAAACACTATACGGATGTTGCAAGAGCTTTCTTGTTAGGTACATTGTTAGTGGTAGATCATGTTCACGTCATCTCTTGTCCACATATACATGTATTCCTTTTCCTCCTCCCTTTTTTAACATCACAGTGTTTCCCATATGATAATCAACCTTTAACTTATTTTTAGGAATTGAGGGAAAGTTTGTTTTATTATGTTTTACCTTGCAGGCTCATCTTAAAGAGCATTTAGTTATTCACACCTCAGAACGTCCATACTTGTGCCAATACTGTGGAGCAGCATTCAAGACCCAGGCTGTTCAGAAGAGGCATATCCTCACACTGCACATCAAACCTCGGGGTCATGTGTGTTCTGTGTGCTGCAGGCAGTTCAACACAAAGCATGCTCTTCAACGGCATGAAAATACACACACAAAGGTACAGTCTGGGGTTAAATTTACTTTCAGTTTAAAATCTCTTTTTGTGTGTCTTAAGTCAGTGTTGAGTTGTTAGTTGAATTTTCATTAATTTCTAGAATAAAAGCTCTTATTTTCAGATGATGGCCTTCTGTCAAGCTAGACTATAAAATTATAGTCCTGTTATTAGGATTGTGTTGGCATATTTTTCACACCTATGTATGGTTTTTCTTAGAACTCTTACATTCTGGTAAATAAGCAGTCTGCCATTCTCTAAAGTGCTTTTTTTATCATTATGAAGTGTTATTCATGGTCTCAATGTTTCCAAATCCAGTATTAAAAGTATAGTCTAACACAATTCACTGTAGGAAAGAATTAAAATAAAAAATATGAGCTCAAAAGCTTATATCATGAGTTACTTAACCTCTCTGCCACTCGTGGGGGAAAAACACTCTTCTGCTCCTTCTGCTGTTCCTCCTCTAACTCCCCCTCTGTTTCCCCCTGCGTCTCCTCCTACTCATATCACTGCTGCTCCTGTTCTACCTCTTATTCCTTATCTTCCGTCTGCTGCTCCTGCTCTTCCAACTCACTTTCCTCCCCCTCCATCTCTTTCTGCTATTGCTCTTCCTATCATTCCTTTCCCTAATCCTGGTATTTTAATTTAAATTAAAAAAATGCTTCGGGTCATTTCTTTCCCCCCACCTACAATTAGGGTTAACCTGTTCACATTGCATGTTTGAGGTCTCCCACTTGACTTAAGCTGTGAAAAATCTGCGTAATCCCTTGTAATGGTGCCAATTATTATATAAAAACCAATATGTATTCCAATTCGTATTTTAGGCACATTTAATTATGAGTTATCCTTTTCTCAAAATAACAATTTACTGATTGTTTGTGATTTTTTTTTCTCTGAACTATATGGTTTTCTTGAAGCCAATCCATTTGTGGGTAAAAAACACCAGCATGCTCCTAAATACGCTTAGGCATTGGTAATACTCTCTCTCTCGCTTTATCTCCTCCACCTCCTCTTCCACCTGCGCCTCCACCTACTCCTACTCTTCCGGTTGCGCTTTTTCCTCATACCCCCCCTTCCTCTTCAGGCTTAGAGTAATGCAAAGGATGAGTGGCTGTGAACGTTAATTAGATTGGGGGTTAATATGATTTTTTACACCTTTTATTTGTTGTTTTCAGCCAGAAAATACTCAAGAACCTGCAGATGTGGCTGTTGGTGCCATGGAGGATGGTCAGGACACTTTTGATGAGAAGGAGAAAAGGGCAGCTGTTTCCAACATTGAAGCACATGTAGCTGGGGTCACGGTGGTTGTGAAAGAAGTGGAAGAAGGCAGCGGGCACATATCTGTAGGGAGCCAGGGTTCTAGTTCTCTTGTTCAGGACATAATCGGCACTGCCTCTGGCCAGTCCACCATTGAAGATCAGATAGGATCAGAAAATGAAAGAATACAGCAAGCTTACATAGAGGGAAATCAAGAGGCAACAACATTGTACTATTTTACAGGAGATCTGAACTCGCTCTAGACTAGTCAGCTTTGTATGTAGAGGGGTTAACTTATTAATTAAAAAATTACCACACTACAGGTTTGCAATGTTGTCTTTTTTTTTTTCAAAAGATCTATAACTACTTGAGAGAAAATGATGTCATTTTTGTTTGTACTATTGTGAAAATTTCAATTGTCATTTGGTGTGCAGATGAATTAAATTCTAATCTTCTGATTGGTTGTATTCATATTTCGTGCGTTTTTCTTTTTTTTATTTCTTTCTGCCTTTCTCTTTGTTTGTTTTTTTTTTTTATAAACTTTTGAAAATGAACAAAATAAATGGGTGCAGAGGATTATAATTGATTTTGTGATGTAGGGGAGCAGATCATTCCTGTTCAATTTAAAGAAATACAAATTGTGAGAAACAAAAATATGATAGTGACATGTTGTTTGTTATAGATTTTTTTCACTTCCTTTATGTCACAGTATGCAGTGCACCCTACTTTATTTGGCCTCTGATAATTGACTAAATTCCCTAAAGAAAAAAAAAAGTCCATAATAAATCCCTTGTAATAATTACTTCCATATTAATCCTGCATTATGCTAGTTAATTTCTCTCATTTTGACATCTTTCCAACCCAATTCAACATAAATAAGAATTATAAAAGATATACAAAGAAAAAGCAAGTCATTGCATATATAGCTGTGCTAGACCTTGTAACAATACACTTTGCACAGGCTAGACAAGCCAATAAAAAAGTTACGAAGTGGATTTCATGTACAGTGTACATTCCTTATTTAAATCTTATCCGTACTGTACTTTGTATGTCACCCTTAGAATAGTAGCCTCTCGAAACTATGTGTCTCCTAATTTGACTTTCCCTTATTCAACATGAAAGTTCTTGTTCCTGTTATGTTGAATTATTAGGTATGCAATCGTTATACTTCATTGGCTAGACTAACACAGAATACTCTCATAAATTTAAGATGCAAAATTCAAAAGACAATAATTATTCTTTTCTCAAAATAAAATTTACTGATTTTTTGTGATTTTTTTTTCTCGAACTATATGGTTTTCTTGAAGCCATTTGTGGGTAAAAAACACCAGCATGCTCCTAAATACGCTTAGGCATTGGAAATACTCTCTCTCTCCCACACAAAAAAAAAAAAAGGGTTCAACTATAAAACAAGGCATTTACTTTATTTCTCTCGAGTTAATGTTTTACAATAAGGAGACAAATTTTAACAAACAACATATTGCTTGAAATTATAGATTTCAAAGTAAAGAGAATTTTCCTTTTACATGTATATTAATTTTTATTATGTCTTAAGGGAGACTAAAATAAATTACATATATTTATATGTTGCTGGTTTTTCGGTTCTTGATAGTTTTAATATCGTGGCTTTGTAAATTCTGTCATAGACAATTCAATATTTCACACTGTTCCACTCCTTGACAATTATTTTGTTGAAAGACTGCACGTTTGTGCATCTTTTAGGAAAGGGAGTAATTACTGTAATGTTGACTTGATTCCACGAAAATTACAACATATATTAACACCAAACACTTCATTATGATTTTGCCAACAGCTACCTAATTCGAAAAGAGAATATCAATATATGTTGAATGTGCTGAGTGCTGCCATCACCATACATGAATGACTGATGACTTGAAATAAGATGGTTTGGTCTGTGATCAGGCTGTCTTGTTCCCCACTGTTTCCGTCGGTGTCAGTTCAGTTACTCCCTGAGACAGAAGCCGGACTATTCGCCCTGTGTTTCTGTGTGTGGCAACATATAAAATTAAACAATTGGTCGCATGTTATTACTAGTCTTGAGACTCTAAGCCGTATTGAGATCCTTTTTGAAAGGGAATTTCAAAAGTTTAAGGCAGTGCACATCAGTGAGGCTTCAGATACATGCACAGACTTTTTGCAACTTTTTCCACTTTCAGTCACAACTAACTGGGGAGGCAGATTAACTAGTAGTAGTAGTAGTAGTAGCAGCAGCAGCAGCAGCAGCAAAGTACATTATTTTGAGTGTTTGGGAGAAAATGGAGATAAATCTTTGTCTTAAAACAGCATTATTGCATGTGGGCATGATCTGTTATGTTTCTTTTGTGTTGTTTTTTTTAGGGGTTGGGGGGGGGGGAGTTTGGGTATCAAAGTTGAACCGACTTCTTTAATTTCGGGCGGGGGGGATGAAATCCCGCGATTCCCGTGCTTTTCCATATAGATGATATCGGACTCACTTTGGGGATTTGCTATGATAGCTGCGCAGATGTTAAAACTATTCGTACTTGTACATGTACCGGTATTACAAAAGCGTGTGTGTTTGCAGTACCGGGTTGCGGCACTCGAGCCCGGTAACCCACCAGAAGCGACCCCCCTTTAAAACGCTTTGTAAAATTATTCAGCCTAGGACAACTCATTTAAGCTGGGCCCAGGGCCCCTCTGCAACCTAAATCCGGCACTGTGTGTTTGTCAACATCAAGTACTCTTGATGCGTCATGAGTGTAGCTAGTCTAATGTATAATCGGGTATGCCTACATAGTATCCCACACTAACTTCTTGGTGTGTGTGTCCATTACAGTACCATAATTCTACCGCGTGAATTTACAAACCCAACTGTCGATATTCGATATTGTGTTTATTGTTAGCCATACCAACATTACATGATATGGATTAAGCCTACATGTAACATGAATCAACTCGTGCCTTTGTGATCAAGAGACCAGTGGACCTGAAGCAGTAGAGACACTAGTGAGCGTTTTCAACCTACCCAACTGCATATCATAATGTAAATGTAGTATACACAGATCGCACACTCACTAAAGCAACCGTCCGATCCGAAAAGAGAAGACGCAAGAAGGTGGTACTCAAGGAGTCCAAAAATATTTTTGGACGCCTTGGTGATACTTCAAAAATTCGTTATAAATAACTTTGTAAACTCTTATTTTGGCGACGGCGATCACATTGAGCCTTGGCTCCAATTTAACTGTAAACAAATGATAACAAAAAAAGGAAGGAAGTAGCCTAAACATTATGGGAAATTTGAAAAAGCAACAAAAACTTTAATTTGCACCGTTTATAAGGTACATGTACATATATTTGTTGACTTATCCTCAGACGGACTCACTCAAACTTGGAATGCATAATATGCACAGTTACATTCTTCTTTGCGTGAACGCTTTGCAATTGAAAAGAATGCAAAAACAACAACAAAAACATGATGATGTGCACAAAAAACAAAACATGTTTATCTAAGAATTTTAAAAAGATGTTTTGTTGTCCTCATGAAAAGAGACGCCAGTATGTTTTTACACTGAATATTGCGTTTGCAACGGCAGTTCTTGTTTAAATTCCCGCCGTGTTCTTTCCACCCTTCTTGAATTCATTGGCCTCGGTGCCTACATTTTAAAGAATGTAGCCAAATTGTTCAAGATGTTTACTCATAAAATAATGTTGATATAGCGTTCTTTGATACATGTACCAGTGTGACCTAGGTTTTGTTGACATTAACATAAAGGCCATAGACATGATACAATGTAATAGGATTCGACAGTGTTAAGTAACTCAAGTAGAACCGACGCGTTTTTCTGTCATCTGCGTGTCTCATATTGTTGGTGTTTCTGCCACCAACACAACATTAATGTCAGAGAGATTTTCAGTTTTTCGGAATAGTAGATCTATAGGCCCTAATATTGAACAGATATGATAAAGTGAGAGAACATAATTATTATCCTTGTCTTAGACCTCAATTATTGCAGCGTAGCCTATGCTGTCAGTTCATCATTCATTCATATGGCAGCTTTCTGGTACATGTACCATTAGAGGTTTGCTATCTGACGCATGTCTTGGCAGAGTCACCGAAATCAGTAATAAAGTGAGTATACTCTTTCGTCAGCGGAGTGTCCATTCTTAGAATTGTAGGCTGAACACCAAGGCTTGCTGAACACACATAATTATTTCTATTAATAGCAATCTGTGGCTGTGAACATAAAAGACTCATTGAGCAGTCCACCCTGCTGCTTGGCGAGTTAGGAATTAAAATTGATCAATAAATTGTGTGAATGATTTTCTAACTACACTTATTTTCAACTGAAATTAACTTGGTTATTGACTATGACTTCATACATGTATATAATAATTATAACAAACTGTCGCCCCCCACAATCCTTCTGTTCAATAACGGCACTCATAGCAGGCTCAAGCTCCGTGAGGTCTCACTTTGTGCCATTGAAAAGTTCATGTGTATGTAATTAGTTGGAGTATTTTACAACGCTACTACAAGCTATCGTTTCAAACACCACGGCGCTCCTGTAAAAATGTTAGGAGGCTTTTCGTTGGATAGAGACGTGATCTTCCTTCAACCTAAACGTTGTTATATTCTCACAGGAGTCACAGATACAATTAACATTGCAACGCGTTTGTCTTGCTTATCCATACATCAGTGCGGAGTGTCGATAAAGTGAAAGTTTAGAATACTTTGGGGCCTTGAAATTTGTCCCCGCCTATAGATAATTATTGTAGCACTGGGCTGACCCAGTGGCCTGAATAAGTTTTCACTGTGGGTCCTCTCACCTTTTACACTTATAATGAGATAATAATAAACCTACACGTTTGTCACACATTTGCTTGACAGATAAAGCATTATTTTGTCAAATGCGCAGGACTGTAGCCTAGATTTTAAAGGTACAGTGTGTACATAGATCATAATTTATGTTGATTAAGACTATTAAACACCGGACCTTCATTGATTTGTCACAGGATCAGTAGTGTTGTAAAGATCAATTTACTGAACCCTATTTTAAAAGGTTGTGTGAAAGGCGATCACACACACAATAAAGTTGCTGCACCACACCCTTGAGTGTATTTGATAAATTAATGCTGGCGGCAAAATCAGCTCAGGAGTTGATTTGAATTGGTTTAACGTCCAGCGTCAGTACTATATAGGCTATACTGTGGACGGGCCCCGAGACTGACATCAGACAATTTAATGTGTTGCCACACTCGATACAGGGCACTCAGCTCAGGAGACCGCCTGACTAGATTGTCCACTATGAAAATCTAACCAATAGCAGAACTAGGCAAAATCATTGGACCCATCCAATTATAAGGAATGAATGGGCTTACTTTACGTGCTCACAATGACAAGGGAAACTCAAACAATAGATTAATATTTCTCGAATGGTTGCATATGTTCAATTGTTATATTAATTGTCAGATGTATGCCGAAACATTGATGAAACTTCAATGGGGTTTTTACATCTGCCGACCTTAATGTAAACAATTGCATTATCTGTGTTGCTTGAAAGTATTTCTTAAGCTAAGGTTATTGGGCTTATTATTAGACAGGTTCGCTATGACGAAAATTAATGGCACTGGTCAGTCCCATGCGTTTTCCAACCCACCCGACGCTACTGTCACTGAGTATAAAATAATTATCATATTCATAGCCTTGACACTTTTTTTTTAAGTATAAAGATCACTATCACCCTTTTTATGCCAAAAAATATTTTCACTCCAGTCAATGCAGTAGCTTGGCCTGTTATTTTAGGTAGCCTCGCATAAATCCCAAACCTTGTTATGAAAGACATGTAACAATAATAATCACAAAATGAATAGTGTATCATAAAATGTATTATGTTCGTGTAAAAATAACGTCAAATGCGAAAAAGCAATTAAAAAAAAAGAAAAAAAAAAAAAGAAAGCTAACTTGGACGTGCGAGACAATGTCCACAGCCACTGCCGTGACCAGGATTCGAACCTGGGTTGTCGCGGCCACAACGCGAAGTACTAACCACTATACGATCACGGCCAGTACGTCAGCTGATCCGGTGGGGAAAGCAAAATTCATATTACTAATTTAAAATAGGGAGTCTTTTGAAAATCTCTCTCTCATTTCTTCTCTTTGTACTTATTCTAGATAGATAACCGTAGAAAGTTAATGTCTCCTGGGTCACTGAGGAAGAATAAGTCTCTGGACAATTATTTGATTGAAAGATCACGGCGAGGTGAAGGATAACATACGAATTGGCAAAACTAGCTAGATCTAGTTAGATCTACATTGCAAATGATTCACCCTTTCAAGACGACCTCCTAGACGTTTTGCTATGCTATGTAAATCTCTCTGAGTGTCCCCCCCCCCCCCCCCCGATTGTATCCGTACAGGAGACCCCCCGATTGTATCCGTACAGGAGACAAAACAGTCGGAATGAAAGGGGTCACGAGACCCTTACAAATTATCTAGCCAAGACACAGAGTGGTTCAAACAAAGATGTATTATCTTTGTTGAACTCAATTTGAGGAAAAGAGTGAAAACTGATACGCTTAAAAGCAGAATCATTCTGCTGACTTGGTAGAAAACGTTGGTTTTGATTGACCTCCGAACTAATAAGGTCAACCAAACCGAGGTCATTAATCCTGTTGAGTGTTCAGTGTAGGCGAGCTGGCTAGCAATCTAACATTTCATCACCGTTGAGCAGGCCATCCCCTTCTCACAGACTTTCCCAAAGGATTAAAGATCAACGCACACAGTTCTCTCCTCACAACATAGCAGAGAAATTCAGCCGAATAAAACAACAAACAAAAAAGGTAGGACTGATGGTACCGGACTGCCTGCTCTGTAATAATTATGTCAATACATGTAGAATCTATATAGATTCTTGATTATCGCTGGTTTCTCCAAACATTGCTAACCTAGAGTCCTAGACACTTTAAATAGATCTAATCTAGTGACTGGCTGAGACAGGAGTCATGGCACCCCCGCCCTGTCTCGTGTGTGGCAGCGCATACAATTATCAGACGTTAATCTTGGGGCCCGTCCACAGTATAGCCTATGCAGTGTTGATGTTGGACCTAAACCAACGCAACAACAGCAGATCTAAATCTAGAAATCTATAATCTTACTCTCTTTTTTCATTGTTTTGATAGGGGGACGAGTGTGGTGGAGGACAGGTTTTTCACCTATTCATGATTAGATCTAGTTGGGTTTGCTGCATCCTTTGTAACATATCAGGGCCTCATTTTTGTGTGGCATGAACAAAAAAGTGTAAGAGCAGTTTAATTGTGATATAAATTGTATTTATATTACAAATTATCTAGCCAAGACACAGAGTGGTTCAAACAAAGATGTATTATCTTTGGTTGAACTCAATCTGAGGAAAAGAGTGAAAACTGATAAGCTTAAAAGCAGAATCATTCTGCTGACTTGGTAGAAAACGTTGGTTTTGATTGACCTCCGAACTAAGGTCAACCAAACCGTGTTCAGTGTATGCGAGCTGGCTAGCAATCTAGAATTTCATCACCGTTGAGCAGACCATCCCCTTCTCACAGACTTTCCCAAAGGATTAAAGATCAACACACACAGTTCTCTCTTCACGACGTAGCAGAGAAATTCAATCGAATAAAAAAAAACAAACAAAAAAGGTAGGACTGGTGGTACCGGACTGCCTGCTCTGTAATAATTATGTCAATAGATCTAGATCTAGATCTAGATCTAGATCTATTATAGATATCTAGATTCTAGATTATCGCTGGTTTCTCCAAACATTGCTAACCCAGAGTCATAGACTCTTTAAATAGATCTAGTGACCGGCTGAGACTGGAGTCATGGCACCCCCGTGTGTGGCAGCGCATACAATTGTCAGACGTTAGTCTTGAGGCCCGTCCACAGTATAGCCTATGCAGTGTTGATGTTGGACGTTAAACCAACTCAACAACAGCAGATCTAGAAATCTATAATCTTACTCTCTGTTTTATTGTTTTGATAGGGGGAGGAGTGTGGTGGAGGACAGGTTTTTCACCTAGATTCATGACTAGTTGGGTTTGCTGCATCCTTTGTAATATATCAGGGTCTCATTTTTGTGCGGCATGAACAAAAAAGTGTAAGAGCAGTTGAATTGTGATATAAATTGTATTGTTATAAAGTTCTGGATTTTAATGGGATTAGATTAGATCATAATTATTAGCTCTTTCTGATAAAGTGTGCGCTTTAAATGTAGGTTGTTGGAGTTATTCTGCAAAATGATCTTACAGACACATATTTAGATCTTTAGCTACTTGTTTTTGTAAGTCTGAAGAGAAAATTAATGTTTAAAACTGAGCGAGAACACAGTTGTATTTTTATTCTTCAGTTAACACTTCAAGAAATCTTTAATTCTGTTTAAGAATAAAATATTGTGAAAACTACCATTTATTTTATCTGAAAACCAAACAGTTGTGTAAACTCGAAATTTCCATTAGAAACTGATATTTCTAGTCATGATTTAGACAGTATATAAAATGTCAATATGATAATTTCAGGTATAGAGTAGTTCAACTAACTCTGACTTTAAGAAATGAAATGTGAATAAATTGTTTTAAGATGAGAAAGACTGCTCTTTTCTCTAGATGTACTGTAATTTCATATCTTTTACCTGAACTGTAAATTGATCTTTTCAGACCCTAAACTAAAATGGCAAGCAAACCCTTGACAGTTAACATTGAGGAACCTCGCTATGATCAATCAACATATTCAGGGAGGGCTAAACATTTCTTTATCACCACGAACCCACTCAATCTGTTTGTATCGGGAAAAACTTTGGATGAGGCAAAAGATGTTGTTGAAAGATACAGGTAAACACAAGTTGTGTATTTTGAGCTATATTTAGAAATGAAAACATCTAATTTACAAGAATATTGCCATTACTTTTAAAAAATTTTTAATGTGATCACATGCTTAATTGTTAAATAAAGCAACTCTTTTGTATTTATATCCTGATCTGTTGTTAATCTTTTTGATGAGTTTAACTTGAATGTATACTGTTCTTCTACATTTATAATAGAGAGAGATAAAAAATCATTAATATGTTACAATAATAAGTGATTTGTCAAATATTTTGAATATGCTACGATTATCAGTGATTGCCAAATATCCTAATTATGTTACAAGAATTTTGTGATTTGTCAAATATCCTGACTATGTTACAACAATTTATTGATTTATCAAATATCCTGAATATGTTGCAATAATAAGTGACTTGTCAAATATCCTGACTGGCTGAGTATGTTACAATTATAAGTGATTTGTCAAATTATATAATTATTGTTACTTGTAATGTGAGCAAAAAGAGCATAGACTGAATAGTTAAGAGAAAACTTGAGGATTGCCTTTTCTCTTTTTTTATTGGTGAAAAATGTATTTACTGATTTTGCCCCCTGCTGGTTGGGTTGGTATCATTATAATGTGAACAGCTGAGACAGGAGCCAATGTCACGAAGCACTGTCTCTATGTGTCAGTATTCTTACTGATGAGGTTTCACTCTAAGGAACAATTTCAAACTCAACTTCTCTCTTATTTATTTATTTTCTTTATCAATGATTTGCATCTATAGATTGCACTATTTATCTACTGGTGTTGACTTCCCTGCTACTAACATTCGCAGGAAAGGGGAAATCCCTCCAGATCTCACAGAAGAAAAATTATGGGAGGCCAAAAATCTTTATGACTCAGCTTTCCATCCAGACACAAAAGAGAAGATGTTCATCCTGGGCAGGATGTCAGCCCAAGTACCTATGAATATGACTATCACTGGCTGCATGATGACATTCTATAAGTATGACGTTATTACCATTTTTCCACAAATTAATTTTAAACCTTTCGGAAGTCTAAGAAAAACAGTAACAAAAACAAGTTAAAGAGCATACTAATAAAAAATTAGGATGAGAATTTGATAATAGCTAATGTAATATCATCAGTAACCCCGGGGAAGAATATATCTGCTTCTGTCGCAGGAGGTCTGTGATTCAAGCCCTGGCGATTTCGCCCCCTAATGATTAGGTTTGTGTCAGTTTAATGTGACTGGTGTAACAGGAGTCGTGGTGCCCCCACCCTGTCTCACAAGTTGCAGCACATTTAAATTGTCAGACATTAGCCCTGTATAGTGCTGACGTTGAGCGTTGAAACCAACTCAAACTCAAACTATTATTATTATTATTATTGTTGTTATAATTATTATCTGCACTGGTGGTGGTAATGATAGGATGATAATAATAACATTTTTAAACTATTTGCTTGCAGCAGCTAATAATAATTTTTATAGTGAGGAAAACTTATGTAAGTGTATGTGTACCATGACAGTGTAAAATTTAAATAGAGATTTTGCCAATATAGTCACTTGATAAAATATGTTTTGCTTTGGCACTTTATTTGACAGAACCACACCTGCTGTAATTTTTTGGCAATGGTTTAACCAGACTTTTAATGCCGTGGTGAACTACACCAACAGAAGTGGGGACACCCCTATCTCTCCCCAGTAAGTAAACTATCAATGAACAATGCAATAAGAGTTAAGAATAAGCTTTCCATAATTTAGCTTTGTACATATGCTGTTTCAATTTAAGCAAATTGTCATATAGTCTTTAAATAGCAATTAAAAATAATGCACATTCAATTTTAAATTTATTTAAAGAATAATGGCCATTGTAATTGCTTTGATGGGTATGGTGAAATAGGACTAGTGTCAAACGTAGTGAAAAGCACCAGTTTTTAAGTTTTCAACCATATGAATCATACAGGATACTCTCAGATGCAAACGATTTGAATGTCAATAATTTAAAAAAGGTACTTTTAGAAATATATGCGTTCACAATGAATATTAGAATAAAAAAACAAACAAAAACAAAACAAATGCTCAGAACCTTTTCTTAAATTTTTTTAAGGCAACTGGGCATATCCTATGCTATGGCTACTGGTGGAGCTGTGACAACTGCTTTAACCCTCAACAGGATGGTCAAGGTAAGTTATCACTTGAGATGCAAGTATGCAGTTGTTCTCTTATAATCGTTCTGGGCTAAAAATGATTTGAAAAATCTTATTTCTCTGATTTTGTCTTTAAGTGTTTGGATTGGTGTCAACAAAATTTGATCAGCTGAGACAGGAATCCTTGTCTCCCTTTAGCAGGAGGTAAAATTTTCAATATAACCTTGCTGTTGATGTTGGGTGTTCAGAAACCAACTCGTTCACTCACTTTTTTTTTCTTTGTGAATGTTTTTACAATTATACTCAAATGTTCTTTTGTTGTAGAAAACTGTTAATGCCTACTGTGACCCCTGAAACTTTTCATGCTTTTTTCTCGAGGATTTTATTTATTAGAAAAATATTAAAGAATATTTAAATACATTTTAAGGAAGTGCTTTTCTTTTTAATGTCGATTATGCTTTTTTTCCGTTTCCCACTTATACATTACTTTTATGCGTATAAACAATAACATTTTTTACTGGTCGCAATTTTTTGTTGTTGAAAAATGTCATTTTTTTGTTTCAGAAAATGTCTCCAATTGTTGGCAGATTTGTGCCATTTGCTGCTGTAGCTGCAGCTAACTGTATCAACATTCCCTGTATGAGGAGCAAGTAAGTTCTGGAATATTTTGGTTGTTGTAGGGTTTATCAAAACACAAAACTCCAGTCTATTGAAGAATTAAATATTAAATAAAACTGAATCTTAAAAACAAAATAATGTTTTATAAAAATCCAACAGTGCTCAGTTTATGTGTTCTGAGAGTAACACTAGAATAGTGTTTACATGAGTATTTATAAATGACAATTAATGTTGATTATTAGTTGATTCTGATTGAGAAAGATGACTAACTGTGTTGTTAAAAAAAGTTTGTGGTTGAAAAAATTATATTGTGCCTTTTTTATCAAGAAAAATCATTTTTATTTACTTTATAATATCAGAGAACTGATGTCAGGAATTCCAGTGTTTGATGCAGATGGCAACAGAGTTGGAGAGTCAACTAGGGCAGCAAGTAGTGCAATTAGCCAAGTAGTTGTTTCAAGAATCATTATGGCTATGCCTGGAATGAGTGAGTATAAAATCAATTATAAAACGTTCAATATATTGTCACTTTTGTGTTTCAGTTGTGACTAAATGATTGGGAATATCTCTCCAAGAAATATGCTTGGTTAAATGCTAATTCAATTATTTTAATTGTTTACATCATTCAGTAAATAACAATATCTCTGTGCCAAAAATGTCAAGGCATATTGCAAGTTTCTCTATTTTTATTGGATTTTTCACATCTCATTGGTCTGCGCTTGGTAATTTGTATTCCAATTTTAATCGGAAAATTCCAAAAGGTCCAGTGGAATTTCACTTTTGCATATCTACAGTCTTGTAGTCTCAACGTTAGTGTAGGAATGTTTCAGCAAAAAAAAAGAGAAATGAAATAAAAAAGGACAGTAATGATATTGTGGTCTTTTGCGATCAAGATCCTTACTGTTCATCCACAAAATCTTGATGCGTGATTAACCTTTTGCCATGTTGCAAAGATTTGTAAAAATTTAACGAATGCAATCACTTATAGTAATGTTTGTATCTTAATATTCTTTTTATGAATGGTTGATTAGATGTTTTTTTTTCTCATTCTTATTTTACCAGTGATACCTCCCTTCATCATGAACTCCTTGGAGAAGAAATCTTTCATGAAGCGAATGCCTTGGCTCAGTGCACCAATCCAAGTATCATTGATAGGCTGCCTGTAAGTTAAACGTGTCTGATAAAATTTGATATCAGGCCTCTGTCTTTACTTGCAGATATTATAATGAATGTAATGCTGTGTAAAGGTGATAGTATTTAAAGCTAACTTTATCATGTCTCATTGCTTTGACACAGACCTCACTTGAAGACCTATGCTATTCAAACAAAAAATGCATAATTATATACTGTACACAGAGTGATATATTGCAAAATTTTTACTTAATTAAATATTATGAAATTGTTTTTTTCTACAACTGGTTACTGTATAAATAAACATGCAAACCCGCATTTATGGGCTCATTTTAGAGGATAGTATAAGAAAAGAAATACCTAGAAGAGTTTCTTTTCAAATAAGAGAATCTTGTGCCTCTTGAAAAATGTTTGTTTTATCATTACTGTAATGCTATTGTTCTCTTCCACAGGCTTGTCTTTGCCACTCCTTTATGCTGTGCTTTGTTCCCTCAAAAAAGGTAAGCAAACAAACATATGAATCAGAGCTACTCTTTCTTTTTTTAATATAAAATTTCTTCATTTTGTTTTTTGTTGTTTTTTTGTATTTCTTTCAGTAGGGTGTAAAACATTTCAAATCCTGTAGTCTAAAATGTATCAATAATCTTGCAAGGACTACCAGCTACTTTTAATAGAAAATATAAATTATCTCAGAGGACTGAGTACAGAACCTTGGTGGACTCCAACTTGGAGTATCAATAATCCTGCAAGGACTACCAGCAACTTTAAATAAAAAATATGAATTATCTCAGCAGGACTGCCTCTTGTTAGATAGTCTATTTTATTTAAGAAGTGGGCTCAGCTGTTTGAAGGTGTTCTGTAATAGCACTAGTGATAACGTTTTAGACCTCTGCCTTAGAAAATCATATTTTCAATTTCATCATTCAGTGATAAATTTGTGTACTTATAGTTACAGGGGATCGATTTTTAAAAATCGTTTTAATCTGTACCCAAAAAGTACCATAAAAACATGTTTATTCATCCAAAAGCATAAAAAGGTGCTTTGAAATGAATTATAATAATATTGAAATGAATTATAATAAGAAGAAAATATTATCAACTTTTTTATATTCCTTAAGTTCTACCAATTCATTAATTTGATCTTTTGAAATGTATTGAAGAATGAGATGTCGAGATACCGTGTAGCAAATCTGGAGCCAGAAGTAAGAGAAAAAATTCAAGCTTTACAGAATGCTCCTAGTGTAGTCTATTTCAATAAAGGCCTGTGAAAACGAGTAAAAGATGTCCAAATGACATGCATTTTCCAAAAGCTCTAAGATGCACTTGCACTCAAAGTGCTTTCAGATAAAAGTAGTATAATGAATTATATTTATAGTGTTGTTGCCAATGAGATAATGCAATTAATTGATGTAACTGTCCTTAGCTTTGTTGAAAAGTTTGTTGAAAATCAATGTAAAATAGTATTATTCTTTATTACAAAGACTAATAAATGTTAACAGATACATCTTTTGAATGCTGTACTGAAAAGAGAATTTTCGGTTTGTTTTACATTTGTCTTTTTTAAAGTTTTGTGTGTCATATATATTTTTGAATCGTCTTTGGAATGGAATTTATCATGGAAGAGGGAAAAAATAATCATGTTAAATAGTTTGAAGTGGTCAGTTTTTTCTTCTGTCCGCAAATGCTCTTAGATTGTCTTGCACAAATCTTCCATGGCTAATGTACCTGCTAATTTATTATGTGGACCAGATTTTTTTAGACAATCTTATTCTGTTGAATCAGTGCACAGGATTTGAACCTGTTTTGATGCAAATTCTATGTTAGAAATGTTCCTTTGTTCAATGTGCTATACCATTTTTTTAAATGTCTGCAATAAATTTCTTGCAATCAACAATGGTTCTCAATGAATCATATGTTAATAACTTTCTCTCTTGCCCACTGTTTAGGGATATCTCTTTAAAGAATTTGATAATTTTATGTGATGGGTTCATATATTTATAAACTTGTCATAAAAATTATCAAAATTATCAAAAAGATATGCATTTTGAACTCAGGAAGTATAGCTCTACTTTATTACTACATGCTGAAGGAACATTACTACGTATAATGAGAAAATGAATCTGTGGTTCGAACCTCTCTCGACACTCTTTATAGATAAAAAAAAATCTTCTGAGAGATTATGAGGAAGCAGCAGTATCTGCGTGTGCTGTCTTTTAGTTGAAACTAAAGCCATATTAATTTACTTCTTTCATTTCATTGTGAGTCTAATGATGTGTGCATTTTTCATTCATATGATTTAAATTTTGTTTCTTTCATGATTATCTGATTTTATTTCCTGGATTCTTTTTTTTATTGTTGTATTTATATGTATCCAAGATTTTTTACATAATTCTCCGGAACAATCAGCGGCAACAACAAAAAGATAGAGAAAAAAAGTTTAGAAAAAAAGCAATTTTTATTTTAGAATATGAAATGTTTTATTATTTTTTCCCATAAGAGACCGTCAGTAGTTGGCTGTCATTTACGCCTCTTCTGGTTGCTATTACAAATGTTTTTATGTGTAGCTGCTGGGGAAATTGCCGTAAATTCTTGTTTTTAAAATATCGAGCGAAAAAGGTTTTTCTTCGTTTCTGAGTGTCAGTAAGTGTGATATTAAAAAAAAATTCATAAAAAAAGAACTTAGAAATGGAAATATTTACAAAATTTAAAAGTGTGCCATAAAACCACTCAACCCTAAGTTCAAAAATCAGTTAACTCCAGGAAAAGTAACATTTTAACTTTTCAGCCCTTACCCTAGGCTAAAAGGCATTTCTTTATCTAGACATTTGCAATTATTGTGCAATTGACGCATGCCAAATGCAAAGTGAGCATAAGGTGATACCCAATGTTTGTGAAAAGGCTGAATGCATTATGTTAAAAATACTTCTCAAAATTATGTTTAGACACATTCTACTATCTTGTTGGAACTATGAATGAAGCAATACCATGATTATATGATTTTTGCATAGAAATTGCACATGGTCCTGTTTTGTAATGTGTAGATTATTCTATTGATATTGCTCCACTCTTTTCAGTACAGGAGTAGGAAAAAAAATGTTATTTTAGCCTTGCAAGTAGAATACAATTTAGGGAATGCATTATTATTGAAAAAAATTTTTGCGTTTCTGACACTATTAAAGTCAAAACGAATGAGTGAAAGCTCATTTTAGAATGTGGGATTAAGGGAATGTATGTTAGTATTTAAAAATGTGTTTGCATTTGTGACACTATTAAAGTGAAAACCTTTCGAGTGAAAACTCATTTTTGATGATTGTAGTACAAAGTTTATTTTAAAAAAAGTAATTTTTCAGACTACATCATTTTACCTTTAGATAAATAGACTTGATTTTATAAACGAAATTAATGTTAAAAAGTTATACTCTGTTTGCCTGAAACTCCACAGACTTTGGAATTAAAAAAATGTTAAAGGGGCAAAAATGATTAATGCTGTTATAACGAATTTACATCCAATGTACAGAGACTTGAATATACTGGTCTCTGTGTTAGCTTCATGAATTATATGCAATTGATTTATGTTCAGCTGATTTTTCTTTTATTGTTTTGCTTTTTAAATGAAACTAAATATTTAAGAATCAGATGACATGACTGGGTCAGTGGTTATTGGAATTTATACAATTTTATTGCTTTCATTGTAATACACTTGATTCTTTGAACTTGTTGGACCATATGAAAATCAGTCGTGATAACTCAATTATTATCATTTAGCATACTATATTAGTATAACATTATGGTTGGTAGTAACCTACTTCTTGTTGTTTGAAGAAATTGTTCTAGCGTGCATCTCTTAGTCATGCACTTTAAATTTGGTTGATGGTCTTTATTGCTGTTGTGCAGCTGATTTTAGTTCTCTGTTAGTTACTGTTGTTTAGAGAGAGCCTCTTGACTTCAGTAGTGTCAAATATGTAGTATTCCATCAACTTCTGTCTTCTTTAAAAAATTAAGAAAAATCAATACAGTACACATTAATGGTTGCTATAATGGTATGGAGAGCTGGGGTTGGCTTGTGGTAAGATACAAATATACTGTAAATTATGAGGAAGTATATATTTACTGCGATTGACATTATGTAGAGGGAAAAATTGTTCTTATTATAATTAATTTGCATGTGAAATAGGTGGAATTGATCTCAGAATACTAATGATATTGACACGAGGAACTGTGCTGTAAGGGCCATAATAACATTATATTTAAATTACTTCAAATTCGAGGAATCTATTTGTAACGTAAAACCTTACATGTTGTTGTTTCATGCATTTCAAACATAAATGTAATGAAAATAAGTAGGAAAAATCTAATAGTATCTTAAAGACGATGTTGAACTTGTTTATGAAATACATGTAAAAATTGTGTTGTGCACATTGTCTAAATAAAAGATTTCACATTTTACTATGTACAGAAATATTACAAATTCAATTGGTATTTCTTTTTGGAGATGTATCATGCGATTACTATTAGTAATGAAATGAATATTTAAAACTTTTGAAACAGTTCGCCTTCATTTTCTTTAGAGTTTTCTCATTTGAAATGAGCTGTTCAAAAAGCTATAGCCAATTCAAAACCACAAAGTAAAACAGTTACAAAGATCAGTGTTATAACTTTTATTAATTCACTGAATGGTGTAAATTAAATATTATAAAAAAAACAAACAAAAAAACTACTACATTCAGATACTAAATGACAAAGTGACAAAAATATACAATATATGCACTATTCAAACAATAAATATTAAAATTATATTATTTTTGTTAATCCTAATCAGACTACATCACAAACATATATATTTGGTGCAACATTTATGCAATACAAATGACATGTCTTCATATTTCCTTATCATTGGCAAAACATTGGATGCTGAATAAATCTAAATTTGTATATAAAGCTGAATGTAATCCAGTGCAAGTTCTTGATCCTCAAAAGTTATTTTGACAAAAATAATGAGTTAGAATTTTTTATCCATGGCATGCAATCAAAAAGCTTTTTTGATGGAAAAATGTTCTGAAAAAAAAAAAAGTACTGTGCTAAGAGGCCACACTGCTAAAAAGTTATCTCTTCTTACTCTGAAAATATTTGGGTCATCAATGTAAAAATAGATCGCTGCAGATAAAAATGTGCTTCCTAAGTAACTATTCCTAGCCAATCCCAGGTTCAGCCCCTTGATGGTCAACATTATAGTTTGTAAACTAAATATAAACTATGCCAAACACTATAGCTAAATTTATCTGCAAAAGACTAAAGATAAATGAAAAAGTTCATTTCCATTGGGAAAAAAAACAAAAAAAAAATCAGGCTATGATAAAAATTTGAATTATCACAGATATAGCAACCATTACAGGTCATTGGACTGATATTTTCTATATATGATATTAGCATATATGAATGCTATATAAAAGAAAGTTACATTGTTATATTTTTGGTCCAGAATATCTATGATACAATGCCAAATTAACAAGAGCATGATACTCAAGTGACCACAATGACTTAAGCTTGTGAAGAGGAAGGTCCAAAAAAAGTAGTACTAGTAGATTAACGTCGCCTTATTGACTTTTTCTTTAGTACATCTCTTTGCACTTTCTGTGGAACAAAAAAAAAAGACCCATACAAAGTAAGACAAATAAATCCATGTGTTTAAGTACTATGTAACAATTTTATTGAATATTAATCATATGTATACATATAATAAAAAAAAAAATGCAACGAGTGGGCTTACCAGATGAGACTTAAAAATTAAAAACCTTGTGACAGATGTGCTTTTACTTTTGATTTATTAAGAAGATCAATACATGTCCCATTTGCATAGCAACACAATAAGCAAGTCAATGGTAGCAATATATCATGTTTCACTTTGCCTCAAACCTTTCCAATGAATACTTGATAGTTAATATATATTAGGGGCACAAACTTTGCAAGCTGTGACAGGCTGAATGAATAATTCAGCAACAACCCATCACAGCAAAAGGACACTAATTTAGATTTGATAAAGTGTACAGTTTTTTAATGTCTTTCACAGTGCATTTTGACTATTTTTCATTTCTTAGCACATGCAACACATTTAAAATGCACAGTCATTATTGACAAAGAGTGTCAGAAAGTCAATTGACAAGGCAGATCATACTATTCTTTTTCAATTGACCATTGATAAAGTAGACACAGACAGCAGCACACCTGTTACATAAGCCGTGGTATATCAATTTCATTAATTCTTTTTCATCCTAGACAGACAGACAGACAAACAGACAGACAAACAGAAAGATAGAGACAGATCGATAGAAAAATATATTTTAAAGGGATATGAAAATAATGAAGGTACCAATTCAATCATTAGACAGTCACAAATCATTCAAAACAAGTATACTTGAAAACTGCATATGAAGACGTTGGATTATTGTCTCTTTATGCTGTTAATTTTATGGTGAGCATAAAGCAAAGAAAAAATATATAGAATCATTCACCAGCAGATCAAACTATGCCACAGTTAAGAGTGTGTTAATTGGGAGGTAAAGTTGATACCATGATAAAAACTGGTTGATTCTTATTGGCCATATTTGAATCAGGTACAAAATGCTTAAGGTACTACTTCCAATGACAGAGAATGATTATAAAAACATATCAGGTTTGAAAAACAAAACCTTTAAAGCTTTCCCCATTTTTTTTATCTGGAGAACATGTAAATATGCAAGCTACAAATTTCAACTTTCTTTTATTCTTTTATTTTAAACAATTAAGTATGTATTGATTATAAACAACCGAGTATATTTGGTAAGTGACATACCATGTTACTTGCTACGTTTGGGAGGGAGGGACTGGCGCGAGTGGTAAAGCCTTGGTCCCTAAGCAGCAGGAGGTCAGCGGTTTGAAACATATGATATATCGAAATTTGTCTTATGTCCCCTACAGGTTGGGTCAGTGCCAGTACAATATACATGCTGAGACAGGAGTCCAAGGTATCCCTGCTTAGTCTCTGTGTGGCAGCACATAAAATTGTCAACATAAATCTTTGACCTGTCCACAATTATAACCTATATAGTGCTGATGTTGAACAGGCAATCAACTCGGCTTACTCAACTACTTGATATGTCAGCATTCCATTTTTTTAAATTTTCAAAGCTGCATAATAAAGTTATGAGTTTCACCTGTAAGATGATTTTTAAGTAAAATTCCTTATATACCAAGATGCAGAAATCAATTTTCTTCCTCCTTTTTATTTTATTTAAGAAAATTTTTATTTCTGCTCACCTTGTTAAACATTCGTGCTCTCAGTCTGTTGAGTTTTAACTCTGCTTCAGCTTTTTGTTTCTCCTGCTTCTGTACAACTTCATGGAGTTTTTTGTAACGCCTGATGAAAAAAAAAAAAAAAGAAGAAGAAGATAAATGTTAAGGGTCAAATGTACAGAACTTAAAATGCTTAAACAGTTAATGCACAACAATTCATTAAAAAAAAAATTCAACAACAATAATTTATTAGACAATGGCAACTAATGAGAATATTAAGAGAAAGCTTCAGTCAGAAGAAGAACATCATTTAAATATGTAAAGAAGTATGGGAGATATGTAGTATCCAAATCCAAATGGGTCTCATTTCATCACTCTAAACATATTTTCATTACATTTGAAGGATTCTTCAATGTGATTAAATCCCTGAAACACAGTTTTTTTTTCTTTTCCAGCAAATATTATTTCTACGAAACATTATCCTCTTCAGGGCTTTATTAGGATCCCCAACTAATAACAGGACAGCATTGAAAGCATCAAATTATTTCATGGGGTAGAGTCGATGGCTAAGTACAGTATCATTGGATCTCCTAAAAGATCTTTGTCAAGTTTATCCATAATCATTTAAATTGAACAATTGGCCCTCATTTCTACAACCATGAAGTTTTTATATCAGCTGCGATGGGAACAAATATATGGGACTTACTTTTGAGTCAATGCTTTCATTTCAGTTTTGGTAAACACTCTTTGCTTTGGCTGGTACAGGTTTTCTGCAGACACAAAAAAAATTCATAAACCATATAAAAGTTTGAGATTTAACAACATCTCTTTTAAATACATGATGAAAAAAAAAAAAGATTCTGACAGACATCTAGAGGGAAATTTAAATGAAAATCATCACACAAACTAAAGTAAAGAAATAAGGTTCGATATGTGAAAATAAAAGAGTTACATTTTGTTATACCCCAACTAAAGCAGCTTATCTTTTATTTTCATTTAAGTAAATTAATTCTATTAAAAAATTTTAACTGCATGCTTGTGGATAAAATTACACTTCAATAAACTCAGTGCTAACAAAACAAGACTTACCACTACAGGGATGAGCGTGCAGGTTGGGAGCGAGATGACGATCTTGTTCAGCAAAAATGGCTTCTCTCTCAAGGCGCAAACACTCTTGGAGGTGTCGATCTTCCCTTGCCAAAGCAATGCGCTTCTGTCTTTCACGACACTTGGAGATAAAAATTTGCTTCCGAGCCAAAAAGGCCTCCTGAAAAAAAGTTTTAAAATGTTCCTTTTAGTTTTAGCATTTATATAAACAATGAAAGGCAATGGCATGTATTGTAATAGTAACTCCTTATATGTAGCATTAGTTTACAATCTAAGACAATTACATTTATCCCAAAACTGATGCTTAATAATCTGAACAAAAAAAAACAACAGAAAGCTTTAAAGACAATACCTGCAACGTCATGCCCAGTCCAAGATCGTCTTCTGACCCAGCAGGATTTTCCCTATTGAGGATGTACTGGACCCTGTCCATCAAAGGGTCAACCTCATAGTGATTGGTCTTGGTAGCCAGAGCATCTTGGCTGACCACCTGAAAGGCAGATAGACATAGGATCTTTAGAGAGAAAAGAAATTAATACTTTTGATCTCTGAAGAGTCATTATGGTGTTAGTTGACAGCATTCCTATCCCTCCAATAAATATTTTTCACACACAGATTTTGTTGTAAAATAATAATAATAATAATAATAATAGTAATAATAATAATAATAATAATAATAATAATAATAATAAAAATAATAATAATAATAATAATAATAATAATAATAATAATAATAATAATAATAATAATAATAATGTATAATTTTTACATAGCACACAACCACCACTGTAAAGTTGTGTTCCATGCATCATAAAGTGATGATATTCTCAATTCAACTGATAAATCAGACAGCCTAATAAGATTTAACATATTACAAAAAAATAATGCTATGAGTATTGATTGCAAAATTTTTATTGGAGAGATAAAAAAGACTTAATATTTTACACTTCCCACATTGGATTCTTAATATTGCATCTCAATACAAGCATTGTATTCTTAATATTATATATATATACCAAATAAAATCGTCCACAAAGAAAAGATGAGTTTCCTTTAAAAAATCTGAATGGTAAAAAAAAAAAGTGCATACGCTTTTTTGCTAATGTAGATTTTGTGTGTGTTTGCTTTTCACTTGCAGCTCCCACTTTCAAATCTTTCATGAATGATTCCAAGATATTCATACAATACACAATTTTTAAAAAATCATAAAAAAATTCTTTAAAATCATGTCTGTAAGAAGATGAATTTTTTTTTTTTAAATTAATGGTCCCATATGCTTAATGTCTTAAAACAATAGTTTTAAAACGCAATAATTCACCTCCTGCCATAGTTCTTGGGGAATGCCTTGAGGGTGATCTGTTTTGCTCCAAAAGCCATCACCAGAAGGAAACACATCTTTTTCCTCCGCGCATGTTGAGGATTCCTCACTGTCCTCCACATGACTGGGTGGGGGGAGCTCTGGCAGTGGCAGCTGTTCCCTTTTCTTACTGCTCTTCCCACTTACAGTGTTCATGTTGTTTGCATGTTTCTCTGTCTGAGGCTCTTGCCATTTGCTGGGGTGGACATCCATCGGAATTTGCCATGATACACCTTTCACTGAGAAGAATTAAATAAATAAAAAAAAAAATTAGATGGATATTGGTCACCATACACATGAGTACTCAAGATTGAAAACAAGAATATGAACTTTGCTTCAGGAAACAGACAAAATAAGGTTGCACTATTCAAACAAAATTCTAAATGCAACTGATACCTTGCATTTCACTAAAACAATACTCTGCCCACTCAAATTGATTAAGGAGTTTTTGGACTTGTCTTTACCCAAAGAGCCTTTTAATGAGTAAAAAACAAAACAACAACAACAAAACCCCAAAGAAGTGCTATAACATTCTGTGAGAAAAGAATAAATGTAGTTAAGTGTATAGTAAAAAATTTACTTTTGGCGCTGGGCGGTCTTTCCATGCCAGATCTCTGATGACGCGGATCCTGCCCGGGTGGGTACCTTTCTCCACCGTGTTGTAGGCGCTGGTGATGGTGGCGATGAGGAAGATACTTCTTTGAAAGAGATGAGCTGGAGCCTTTTGAGGAAGCACTGGGCGTGTTTTGCCTGAACGGACTGTGAGAGCCTCCAGTTTTTCTATGGTTTGAGCTTGGGGATCGGGATGAAGTTCTAAGCCGACTCTGACTGGGCTCCGACCGCCATGGCTTGGGACTCGTAGACTTGGTAAATCCAGGCCAAGTTTTCCCCAGCTGTTCCTCTGCCTCCTTGTTTTCTTGCCTGTTCCATTGACGTTGATATCTGGTGTGAAATCCGTGGCGCATTGTGGATCCACTAGCTACGTACGTTGTTGGAGAAAGTTGCTTCAGCTTTGGAACATGCTTTGATTTCAAGTCATGGAATTCATCCTGCCTGGCATATGGTGAATAGAGACGGTGGGGGCGATTCAATACACTGTGGTCTTCTGATGAACTATTGCTACAGATGCTGCTTTCCGCTGCATCTCCATCAATTTGTGCCCTTTCCACTGCCAGCCTGTAAGCTTCATTGGCCGTCAGGTAACCGTCATTCACAAGCTTCAGGAGTTTCAACTCTGACATCTGAGGTTTGCTTGTTGAATGAGCTGCACCTCTCCTATTTGTGTTTTTATTCCTTTCCTTGGGTTCCACATTTTGTCGGGATTTAAATTCCTTCCTTCTCTCCATCTCCATCAACTTTGCCTCCTTTAGGCGTCGCTCTTTTTCAGCTTTCCACGCATGCATTTCTGCACTGCTGTCTTTGGCTGTTGTGCTGTCCTCACTGAAGGGAATGCTATGGCTATTACTGTTTGCATTCTCATTATCCCCTGAACTGTTTGAGCCTGGAGTTGACGTAGAGGACATCTCTGCGAGCTTTGCCTCCAGCGTGTGGTCACCAATTTGACCATGTTTCTTGGCTGAGAGCAAGTGCTCTAGTTTCTTAAG
The DNA here is from genome assembly GCA_003991915.1 of Elysia chlorotica. NCBI lineage: Eukaryota > Metazoa > Mollusca > Gastropoda > Plakobranchidae > Elysia > Elysia chlorotica. The sequence continues at coordinate 56,913 of RQTK01001513.1, forward strand.
CTTCTCCACCCTCTGGAACTCCTTCAAAGTTTGCTTATCGATTTTCCCTCGCTGCTTCGAGATTTTCTCTCTCAGTTTCTGCATATTTGGATCAATAACATGATCTGATTGCAGTTGATTAAGGTCAGATTTATTTTTCAGAGATTTCTGACCGGAAGAACTTTTTACTGGGGACTGATCAGAACCAGCATCTTCGGGAATAGAAAACAGAAAATCGGGAATATTCTCTTTATTCTTCTCTCCTTCTAAATTATGTCTTGTCTTTGGGGTATCCGTTGCTTTGGTGGTTTTCTTCTTCTTGGCAGCCCTTCTTTTGACCCTCTCTTCCTCTTTCTTGGCCCTGATTTCAAAGTAGCCTCCATTGATGTCATCCTCACTAGAGCTGTGTAGCTGGGGCATGCCTAGACCTTGCTGTTCGCTCAGCCTGCGCAGCCTGTCTGCCTCGACCCTCTCCTGTCTGGCAATGCGATATTCCTCCCTGTCCTTCAAGTACTGGGTTATCATATGCTTTGTTGGGTTGCGAAGTAAATCCGTAATGGCTTCTTTCCTAGAGCTGTCCATGGAGCTGTCATTGGACTCATTTAGAGCTCTGAATCTGTCCCAAAGGGAATTGATGTCTGGGCTGATATCTCTTTCTTGAGGTAGAGCGGCGGTCAACATCTGAGCCCTTCTGCTCAAGGGTTCTCTGTCTATGTCGGTATCTTCGCTTTCTGAGGTCATGTTTTCCAGAGTTCTCTCCTGGTGTCTGAAATGGGTTTAAAAGTTCAATCCTTTACTTATATACTAGTGAATAAAACAAAGATAACTACATTGTTTTCTTAACTCTTTTTTCTCTCTCTCTCTCTCCAAACTAGTTATTATGAGCCATATCCCTTAAATTAAAACAAAAAACTGTATGAGCATCACCAAAAAACATATTGAATATCATTCTTTGCCTCCTCTCTTGGTTTTATTTAGGACCACAATAAACAAACATTCAAGCAAACTTACAAAGGTAAGAAAAGAGAATGTCCAAAATATCAATAAAAATAATTTTTCCTTTTCAAATACATTAAAAACAAGGAGAGGTAGAAGATACATCATCCATGAAAGACACTGAGAGTTTTTTTTATTCCCTAATTTTACCTTTGAGGAGAAGCCAATTGTCTCAAGTTAAGGCCAGACTGCTGCTCAGAAATATTTTTCATTGATATTCTGAAAAACACCACAAACACAAAAAGCAACTATGAATTAAATTGTAAAATGACTAGACAAAAGAAAAATTATTTAGGATTAAAAATACAATAGGGATTCTTTAGTCCAAATTTAATGAATTTTGATTTATATCAGAATCATTCCATCTGAAAATTCTGTATAATTATTCCTCTCATGGTTTCATTTTTTTTTAAATCAATCCATGATTGTGTCATATGTGTGAAGAAAGATCACTGTAAACATTTTTATCCCCAGCCAAGCAAATTTAACAGATTTATCCTCTGATCTTCTAACTTTCCTTTTTAACTTAGAAACTTTTTGTTTCCAGAGACCATAAATCTATTTCTAAATATTCCTGGCTGTAAAAACATGTCATGATGCAAAATAGAAGTGTGTGTGTCTATAGTTATTTTACTATTTGACCAGTGTGAACTACATCTGGAAGTGATTTTTTATTTCATTTCTCAGTTAATAATATATAAGTATATAGGGATTTTAAAAGAACGTTGGAGTATCTAATGTGATATGAAACTTTGCAAAAGTCCTCCTCCCATACATGTGCTGCATCACACTACAGTTAGTTTACAATATGTACTTTAAAATGAGATCAACCATTTTCTTATTCAAATTCATAAATACAAAGCATCCATTCTATTTAATGCTTTATGATTAAAATTATCGTTCAGCATGACATTGAAGGTAACAAGAGGGGGAAAAGTGAGTCACCTTAAAGCAACTACTTGTCAGGGTTGGAGAAAAAAATTTATATAAGCATAACTTCACATGTTATTGTAACATTCAACTAGAGTAATTATTTAAATAAAAGTTTTAAACGACACAAAAAATTACCTTGAGTCTGAATTTGGAAAGCTGGCAGATTTTGCCTGCTCAACAGGAGATGGTGACCTATACCCTGGGACTCTTGAGAAATCTCTAAAAGATGGAGACAGAGATCTCAAACGCTGATCTTTAGAAATAGAACTTGGAGAAGCAAACTGAGCCTGGGTGTTTTCAGTCAAAGGTGACTGCGATCTCAGTCTTGAGTCTCGGGTGGGTAATGGAGATACCACTCTGTCTCTAGTTAGTTGGACTGGCGGTGACTCTCTGCTTTGAGCCCTGTCTCTACTTTGCTGAATGCGACCACCTTCGAACAAGGTACCTGCCTAATAACAAATGTCATCACTTACTACCCCCACACTGAGGTCTCGATGAACTCCCTGTAAAGTTTTTATATTTTTTATTCTACCTGCAGCCTGTTCTGCAAACTTGCCCAAACCCTCAGGGCCAAACTGACTGCGTTTGGTCACGATGTGAACATCTCCGTGCGCTGTCTGAGAGTCATGGTGCAGGCTGTGGATTTCAAGTGAGTCTTTTTTATCCTTCTCTCGCAAATTTACTCTTTTTATGGAAATGGGTACAGTGGGTTATGATAATGCCTTACGTGCGATTTTGAGAGAGGCCAGCCAAACGTGCTTTCTCTGTCTGTTTCTCTGTCTCTGTCTCTCTGTCTCTGTTTATCTCTCTCTCTCTCTCTCTCTCTCTCTCTCTCTCTCTCTCTCTCTCTCTCTCTCTCTCTCTTTTCGCTCTCTCTCCCGTCCTCTCTCTCCTCCACCTTTATCTCTCTATCTCTCTTAGTACCACTCACCCTCTCGCTTCCACCACCCCCAGGTCTGTGGTAAAGAACAGCCCCGAGTTCGTCAGGTCCTACCTGCTGCCGTTCTTCAACAACGCCGCCGACGACTTGGCCCAGGTGATGGAGAACCTGATCAAGGAGCGCTTCAGTCACGTGAAGGGCACCATCACCAGGGGCGCCACGTCCCTGGACTACGTGCACATGGTTCTGCTGCCCGTGCTCTCCTCGCTCTTCGACCACATCGGTCACAACGAGTTTGGCTCTGAAATGCTGGGTGCGTGCCTTTATGTTTCTTTACATTGATTGATATGTTAGATTGTGTAGACATTGAGTGTTTGATGATATACTTATGAGGCTTGTTTCAAAAGAAATAAGGCACATGCAGATTAAAAAATTCTATTTTAACCTATCTCAAAAACTTTAAAAAAGTGAAATTTAATACATCTTCGCTATATTAAATACCCTGTTTGTAAAACAAGCGTTAAGCTTTTCGATTCTTCAACCAGGTCAGCTTTTTCTTCAAATTACATACATCTTAGATGGTAAACATTTATCAGTATCCACGTATCCAAAATAATCTCTACATCATCATTTTAAAAAGCAGTTCGTTTACTATTCCCGTTTTCAAACAACAACGAGCTTTTGGCGCCGGTAAGCTCAGTAGTTGATGCTCTGAGCAGATGAGCAGGGTGTTTGAGGTTTGAAACTCAACTGATGCCCCTGCCTCTGTAGAAATATGTTTTTGACTAGTTACATTATTAAACGATGTGTATTCTTCATCATACAGTGGGAGACACACAGCTGGCGTGTTACCGAATTCTCAATGCCCTCTACACTCTTGGCACAAACAGCTCAACATTTGCTCAAAGGTGAGACAACCACATACTATTATTTATACCTTTAAATATTAATGTGAAAACACAAGGCAACAGATTAAAATAAGTATGGTTTTAATCTTTGGCATACGTGACTGTATTTGTTTGTAAGTATTCAGCTTTTGATCTACTCGTGATTATTTTTGTTGATACATCCATTTTTAAGTATAGAATGTTTTCTCAATCTTGCCTGTGTTTTCTGCGATTTGGCTTTTGTTTCGGTGGTGTCTTTGTTTTGTTTGATACAACGGGTTTTCTGTCGCTCACTCCAGTAAAAAGCTGTGTATAAAAAGATCAGGGGTGCCAACTTTACGCCCCTCCCCTTCCCCCTCAAAAAGTATTTGTAGGCACTTTCTTACACTTTTCTGGATAAACTAAATACGGCTGGTAGGGGTATACCTCCGATGTGTGCACTTGGTCTTGGGGATGGAATTTTCGGTATTTATATTTATTCACCATTTCCCGTCGTTTCTTGCTGTATCGATATTTGTTTTCCTGTTAATTTCTTAAATTATGGTAAAATACACACATGTTGTTATTGTGTCCAATATATCAAGTGTTTTAAAAATGAGAAGTGTTGGAAATCCATAATTATTACAATGATGTTTTTCTTTAAAATCTGTCCATTTCAAAGCGTAGCTTTTGTATTTTAAAGTAAAAACATAGGGCTTGTATATACAATCGTTCAATCAACACAGCCAAGATTAAGGTGAGTTAAAACGGGTTTGTGAACAAGTTTACAAATTGGTCTGAAAAAGGTAAGTATCCTAAGGGCTTCAAGATTAGTTTGCGATGTCTTAATATATGAAAAATGCGATTTCTTTCTTTGTATATTCAGGACGTTTTCTTTTGTTTTAAATTGACTTTTTTTTTACAATTTGGAATATCAAAATAATAGTAAAAAAACATAACGTTCGATATTCTATTTATAATTTCTTAAACAATTTTAACTACCTGTGCAATGTGTAAACTTTTGATAAAAATGATTATGGTGCTTCACCTAAATCTTTACATCCTATACCAAGATTTTAATTTTCTTACGTCAGTTTAGTTTTGAAATAAATATGAAAATAAACACTGGTTAACAAGTCCCTTGTGTTAATATTGATGAGTTATTGTCTCATACTATTTTCTCATGCAAGCCTGCCTACCCTACATCATAACGAAATAAAAAATAGCAGTAACAGTAAGGCTGTATGGTTATGTTAAAGTCCAACCCAGAATCTAGGCATTGTCGGGAAATGCCTGAAAATGTAATCAATGCGAAGTTCCTGTTTTGACCAAAACAACAACAAAACTTCACCTTTCCCTAAGTGCAGCCTTATGGGTCAGTGCTTCAAATAGAACCCTAGCAAAGCTTTAGACGAATTGAAAAAAACATTTTCTTTTGCGAAATTAGTTTTGTAAGCACTGCATCCCGGGAAACAAGAGAAGTTTTAAAAAAGTTTTCGATTATAATAGTCCTGAATCGGGACAAACTAAACAAAAGATATTCAAATGAAAGATCACGACAAAAGAACAATATTTTAGAGGTAAAATTTCCCAATTTTTTGCAAAGGAAAGGCACTTTCAAAGATTTGGAATGGTTTAATTTAATTTAATTTAATTTAATTAATACTTTGATTACCACCTCTCTAAGCATTAGTGAATCATTTATTTAGAACTGATCATACTGAATAATTTTATTGATGGCGAGAGCAAGCAAGAATATTCAAATCTTGACCATGGGTAAAATACAGTAGTGAAGGCAACTTGATTTAGAGATCGAATATCCATAAATGTTATTATGTGTTAACGCAACCATCTTTTTGTGTTTACTCCCACTGTCCCCCTAACGCCGTGTGAACGGCCATAATTAGTTGATGAAATATTGATAGATAAGAAATCAATGTGTCAACACAACCATTATTTCTGTATATTCATCTTCTCCACTGGTTGTTGTGTAAAGGGACATTATCGTAGTACATGTATTCATTAAAAAACAAAAACACACACACAAACGATTTGTTAACGTCTATTGTTTTCTGTGTACCCCCCTCGTCCCTCTAATGCTGTGTAAAGGGACACGATTCAGGCGGAACTTGCCAGGTACTCGTCGTGTGCAGCGGCTACATACAATACATGTTCTATTGTTTTGCTTGCTGTGCTGCCTCCACATAGTTATTGTGTTTGTGTTGCAGTTGTTGCCGACCTATAGCCAGTGCACGCTTGCGTCATAGTGTCTCTTCAAATGAATATCAAAACAATAAAGAAAGCCTAATATTTCGTCTTTTATTTTTGTTGTGGGCGATCCCCAAACTCAATTATTTGGGAAGTTTGTCATTTTGTAGCCATAATTATGTTTGTAGCCGTGTGTTTAAAAAAACCCTGTAAATAATAGTTTGTGTAATGAAGGAGAAACATTAACGTGGCATGATTATGTGTGTCTTTGCCCCCCCCCCCCCCCTTTTTTCTTTTTTCCCTTTGATTAGTGCTACATTGCTATTTGTTTCATCTATTTAAAGTTATGAATAAGTGGCTTAGCAGATTCTTTGCACTGTCCAAAAAGAGAGTGTTATTCTACTTTTCATTTTTTTAATTCGCATATCTGGCTTTTCTAGAACATTTTTTGTTTCTATAGAATTGCACATTACGTTATTAATTTATTTCCTCAACTTACAGTAACTTTGAAATGTAGAAATTACTTTTACAGGTTGTTTTTGCGGGCGATTTTTTATGAATTGCTAGATCCCATGTTTTTTTTTTCATTCTAACGGGATGATATGATGATTTTTATTATAGATAGCAATTCGGCTTTAACCTTTTTCATTTTGTTTTGCTGTGATATCTTTGATTTTGTAATACTGTTAACTTTGCTTCCTGTAGTGTTAGAAGACAAGTGTGTGTGAATGAATCAAACGATTGACTTCCCTAGAAAAAACATTTTTTAACTCCCGTTCAAGTAATCTTATAACTCATGTCGCAGATAGAGTAAATTGATCGCAGAAAGCGGCTTAAATGTAGTAAGTGATGAACTTGTATGTGGACTGAGGTTTTTTCTTCTATAGACTCTGATCAACACAAACCCCTTACTGCAAAATGCTGTAGATAGGTCTTGTTTGTGGGACCAATGTTGCACCTCGTGTATTTAAAATATTACAATACTTACAAATAAACTAAAGGCTCATTGATAATGCTTTCCAACTGTCAATATTGATCTAAACGCCAAAGCTTAATTTGCTGTTGGATTCATTTTCGCATTCCAACTTTTTTCTCACAATCAACTTCTTTATTTCAAATTCTTAACAACTGTTTTATTAAAAAAAATTCATTGAATTTTGTAGAAGATTGCAATACGAAATGAAAACTATACCATACATAAAGTAATAAAGAACATCGTAGACTATCATGATGTTGTTTGTATATCCCCCACCCAAAAGAATCATAAGTGAAATTGTTAAGTTTAACCGTTTAGATATTGAGTTCTTTTTTTTTGTATTGGAAAGGGGGGGGGGGTAACTATTCCCTTATGAAATGTGCAGAAACATTGGGCAAATGCAATATTTAAAATTAGGACTGGTAGGATTTTCACAGGCTTAATATTATTAATACGCTTTGATGTATTACTGACACACCTTCTTGTCCCCCTCCCCGTCCCTCACCTGTCCGACTTCAGGCATCGCCCAGCCCTGGGAGAGTGTGTGGGCTCCTTTGCCAGCTGCTTCCCTGTCGCTTTCCTGGAGCCGGAGAAGAACAAGTTCAACAGAAATTCCATTTTGTTTGGCATCGAAGGCAAAATCTCCGAGCACTCTCTTGAGGCTCAAGGTATGCCAAACAATAAAAAAATCAATAGGGAGCAGTCACTATCGCACTGAAGATTAAGTGCATTTATTCTTGCAATATTATGGTATAGTAACTTTTATTGAAGTATAAAAACAAGAACGAATAGTCTATACATTCTGTTAAGCTTGGCATCAAATGAAAAAGATGTCCAATCTCTCTTGAGGCCCAAAGTATGTTAACAAAAAATAGTGCAATGTAGAACAGTCACAGTTGTACTAAAAACGGAATATTCGGGGTTCGTTGTTTGTTTGTTGTTGGGTTTTTTTGGCAGCACGTTATATTAGCTGGGTTTTTTTTTTTTATTATAGTTTAAAAATAGGAGGAACGAAAGTTTGAAAAAATTCCATATCGCAATGCCCACACCTATGTGTTTCTCATTAACTCTTTGCGCCCGCCCCGCCCCCCCAATGCCACCTCCAGAGGTGATGGACCAGCTGAAGGAGAACGTGCCCACCCTGGAGAAGATCGTCACGGAGATCGAGGGCCTGGCCCACTCTGGCGGCAAGTACCACGAGGCTCCGCACGTCATCGAGGTCACGCTGCCCATGGTCTGCAGGTAGATGTCTGGCTTGCTTGTTGAATACA
>RQTK01001513.1:65071-77985 GCA_003991915.1 Elysia chlorotica
TTTTATTATTTTTGTGTGATAAGCAATATAGCGGTGATAAATATTAATAAAAACGTTGCACATTTTTAATTCTTAAAAATAAATTGTATCCAATGTATTTCTATGAATCAGCGTCGTTAGAATATGGTATTTGGTTTGGTTGGGGTTTGGTTGGGTTGGTTTAACGTCCAACAGCAGCACTATGTAAGCTATATTGTGGTCGGGCCCCAAGACGGACGTTTGACAATTTTATGTGCTGCCACACACGAGACAGGGTGGGGATACCATGAATATGGTATTTAAGAGATTCATGAATCTTTCTTTCTCTATAATTTATGTCTTATATTTTCATTCATTTGACATAATTATTGTAAATAATGTATTGATGACACATATCCACCTTTTATATCATTTTTCTAGCTATCTCCCGTTCTGGCTGAAGTGTGGGCCAGACGGACCTCATGTTGACAGGTGAGCTCCGCTTTTCTTTTCTTTGTATATTAAATTATTTTTAGTTGGTTTCATGTTTACAAGTGTTCTGTGGTTCATAAATACACGTAGACTTAGAAGTTTAAGCTTATAGTAAACTTGTTGACAAAGGTTAGGACTAAAACTCTTTAAAAAAAAGAGTAGTTTTTAACCGTGAAGAAATACTCGTAAGTGGAGTTGTAAGCCTAAAGAATCTTTGTACTAAATATTCTAGATCGCGCTCCTTGTTGAAGAAATACATAACATGAAATAAAATATGTTTATTAAATGCCATAACCGCTTAAATAAGCTTAAAATGTGTATTTGTTGTGCATCTTCTTTAGTTTTTACAATAAATTTATGCGTTTCCTCAATTACATATTACATTTTCAGTTTACATTGAGGAATAGAGTTTTAGGTGGTACCCGGCTTGTTATAAGTAAGAAACATCTCAACCTGTGACATCTTTTGATATTATATTCTCTACTGCTTGTATATGCGTGTATATATGTGTTGTAACAGGCCCAGAGACTACGTGACCGAGGTGACCGCCCAACAGATGAACGCGGTCCTGGGCAACGTTCTCAAGCTCATCCTCAGCAACATCGGCTCGGACGACGCCCCCTGGATGAACCGGATCGCGAGTAGGTGGCATAGCACTGGACTGGGAGAAGTGGCTTAGCATAGAACTGGGAGACAAACTGGCCTAGCGTAGAACTGGGAGACAAACTGGCCTAGCGTAGAACTGGGAGACAAAGCGGTCTGTCATAAAACCGAAAGAAAGAGCGGTCTATCATGGAATAGAGAAAATGTGGCACAATATTTCCCTGGAGCATTCATTCTCCTCCTCTTTTTCCCTATATCTATCTCTTTGTCCCCCTCTCTCTCTTTCCCTCCTTATCTCTCTCTCCCCTCTCTCTCCTGTACTTTCAATGTCTTATAGGTTTTCCCAGAGGATACTTTACTTATTTCAAAATATCTATCAAATACAACAATATTACACCCCTATCTGGAATAAAGTTTTGATATGAAACTGTTTAAAATCTATCAGAGTGAAGACTAAAAATAGGTGCTCAATATGATATTACGAACCTATTATCAAGTATTTAATTGAGAAATAAAAGTCCGAACCATCAACAAGGAACTTTAACCCTGATTGCACCGACAGCGCGCACGCAGCCCATCATCTGTAACTCTACGCCGGAGATGATCAAGGACCACTTCCTGCCCATCGCCGAGAAACTGCGCGAGAACGCCGAGCTGGTGGAGGCCATGGAGAAACGATTAGCACAAGAGAAGCGCATCTCCATGGAGGGCAGCGAGGATTACGAGCAGCTGGTGCAAGAGGTGGGCACTCAGCCATGTTGGAAGTTTAACATGGCTTCCTCTTTTGTGTGTGTGGGATATGATACAGACATGCGCAATTTGTTTCTGTTTTCAGTTGCCTTAATGGAAGCATTGAAAGGGGTTTTTCTTTTTTTTTTTATTTCTCTCGTTTTACTACAGTACAGATTGTTTGTATTTTTTGTATGTGATCTCCCTGTGCCTTTATTTCCTTATACTTTTATACCATACATACTGGTTCGAAAGTACGTTTTTATCGTACACTACCGCGACGTTGTTTTTACTACCGTTATATCTTTTTCCAGTCCATCCACTAGGTTTACACACCCAAAATATATTATTGAAACCGTCTTTCCCTAATGGTTTTGAGTAATGGTCTTTTGTATCACCGAGAAAATGTAATTAGTGGGATATTCTCCTCAAACCACCACTTACCTACTCCAAACTGTCCTTGCAGAAATTCAGTACGCTGGTGCGAGATATTTATGCGTTCTACCCCCTGCTGATCAAGTACGTGGACCTGCACCGATCCCACTGGCTCAAGTATCCCTCCACAGAGGCGGAGCAGCTCTTCAAGTGTGTGGCCGAGATCTTCTCTATGTGGTCGCACTCGCTGGTAAGCTGGCCTTCCTTTGTAGAACATTTTCCTAGCGCATTCATTCTTTATCTTTGTTTATCTTTTTGCATCTCTTTCTCTGTGCTATCTGTCCTAGTTTGTCTCTTTCTCTATTACACTTGCCTTATCTATCTATCTATATATCAATCAATCTATCTATCTATCTATCTATCTATCTATCTATCTATCTATCTATCTATCTATCTATCTATTTATCTATCTATCTATCTATCTATCTATCTATAATAATAATAATAATAATAATAATAATAATAAATAATTTTAGTTTTTATATCGCGCATAACCACTACACAAAGGGGGTGCTCTATGTTGAGAGTATAACATTGCTTCCTTTTCTTTATATGTTAGATACTATGTCATTTGTTTCTGATTTTAGTTGCCTTAATGAAAGAATTTATGGGGTTTTCGTTGTGTTACCGTTCATATTGCTTGTGTATTTTGTGTGTGATCTCCCTGTGCTTTTCGTTACTTGTACGTTTACACATGCATACTGGTTCGAAAGTACGTTTTTTATCGTACACTACCGCGACATTGTTTTTAGACCCGTTATATCTTTTTCTAGTCTATCCACTAGGTTTACACACCTAAACAACTGAAGCCGTCTTTCCCTAATGGCTTTGAGTAATGGTCTTTTGTATCACCGAGAAAATTTAATTAGTGAGATATTCCTCCTCAAACCACTAATTACCTACTCCAAACCACTGTCCTTGCAGAAATTCAGTACGCTGGTGCGAGATATCTATGCGTTCTACCCGCTGCTGATCAAGTATGTGGACCTGCACCGATCGCACTGGCTCAAGTATCCCTCCGCGGAGGCGGAACAGCTCTTCAAGTGTGTGGCCGAGATCTTCTCTATGTGGTCGCACTCGCTGGTAAGATGGCCTTCTTTTGTAGAACGTTTTTTTAGCATATTTATTCTCTACCTCTAGTATAGTAAATTAAAGCTACCCTTATCCCGAGTAATAGCGCGGTAGTCTTGATATTCAGGGACAAGGAATAAAGGTCTATCCTCTGGTCACCATTTTAGCATTATAAAAAATGTAACTTTAATAATATGGCAATTGTTGCTGACTGCTTTGAATCTCTTTGGGGAAAAAAAGCTGAAGGCAAAATACAAAAGCTACTGAAGAAGTTAAGTTCAAAGTAGTGGGTTTTTTTCGTTGTAGCCAAAACAAAAAAACAGTAAGTTGGTTTAAGTCAATGTTAACGGGTTTAAGACAATGTACCTCTTATTTAATAGGGAGATTCACTGTGATATTTGCTAATTTCGTTATTAATAAGATAGAATGAAATGAAAAATTGGCATGCTATAAAGCTTGTAACATGTAATACCCTCATTACGAACTTTGAGTAGTATGGTACCAATGGGGTTAGAGTATCGCCTCGAACCAGGAAGGTCCGAATTCGAGTCCTTTACTGACGGCCTCTTTTATCCTTACTTGTTGGATCAGTATCAGTATAATGAAACGGCCGAGTCCCTGTTAGCCCATATCAAATCACTCAAAGGAACCTACAAGACTTTCAACCCTGAAAGAGAGAAAAAACTCTGCTCTATCTCTATGGAAAATTATACCCTCTGATCCCTCTTTGGGATTCTCTCGTTGTTTGGGAACTATTTTAAGACCTAAGAGACGTTAAACGAAGTGAGAACTTCGCTTTCTCTGATAAAAGTGTCCTAGAATTTGTATTATTGTTTGATTATTGTAAAATGTGATACATTGTATAAAACTAGTCACACATGCCATCTTTCTCCAGTTCTTCAAACGAGAGGAGCAGAACTTCGTGGCCCACAACGAGATAGACAACATGGCGCTGATCATGCCCAGCCAGGCGGCGAGGTTGGCCAAGACTTCCTCCAGCGCATCGTCCTCCTCGGGCTCGGACGAGAGGAAGCAGCGCCCGGGTGGCAAGAAGCGGGACAAGAAGCGGCTGGAGCCCCACAATTCCCTGAACGTGGCCTGCCTGAAGCGCCTGGTTCCGGTGGGGCTTGGCTTCTTCAGCGGGCGAGAGCAGGAGCTTCTGCAGCAGGCGAAGCAAAGACTTCTACAGGTCAGGCAAAATCGTGGGTGGTAAATGCAATGGTACTTCAAGCTTAGATGCTATTGAAAATACTCTTTGTTCTAGTTATAAATTTAGAGCGACGTCGTACCAACTACCGTTTATTTTTACTTTATAACATTTTTAGATGAGGTTTTGCGAAATTGACGCAATTGGAGAAAAGTTATATTGGAGTTGTTTCATGTCCTGTTTGCGAACAAAAATAAAAATTCTATATTATAAACAGGTTTTTCAAATAGACTATAAATGGAGTCAATAGGAGATTAGTCTATGAGTATAAATTAAGAAAAAGTCTGGAAAAAATATATTGCAAATTATATTTGACTTAAACAATAAGGGGGCCTCAAGAGCATATCAATGATACACAAAAAATAAATTTATTTCGGATTTTTGTTGAGTTTCTTTTAGTATTCTGCATGAATGTTTACCACACTGTATCTTTGTTACACCATAATAAAAGATGAACATTTCTCATACCTGCATCGTTTTTGTTCCCGAGTCAACGAATACATCAAGTTTTGTAGATTAATTGTTTTATTCACTCTGAATTGTTTGCACAAATCAACTCCTGAAAAATTATTGTATTATTTACGATGTTACCCTTTTTGTTGTAAAACGACAGTATCCTATTTAGTTATGCATGTTTGTACCTTCAAAAACGTGTTGTCCCTTATTTTCCGCGCACACCAACCACAATATGTCAAAAAAATATATCGTGTTATATATCAACATAAAATATACGACAAATAAAACTTTCACCAACACTGACCTAGGCAGTAGCAATATTAGAACCGGAGCTATGGATGTTACACCGGAAGTATAATGCTGTGAAAACTTAGCGAGAGTATATATATATATATATATATATATATTCGTTACCTGATCTCATTCCGTTTTTCTCTGTTTTTATTTGTATCAACACACCCTTGAAGTGGTTGAATTTTCTTGTCTAGACTTTTTTCCCGTAGTTTTTTTTATATATCCCTTTCTTATTAGCACTGTAATCTTTTTTTTTCATGTACTTCGCCCCGCATTTTTCCTCAATCAATCCTTGCATGTTGGGTTGCATGCCTTTGATTCGGGCAGATTTCTCATGATTCCGTGTTTCAGAAGGACGCCGAGGCGGACATCGAAGACTTCCTCACTCAGAACCTGGGGCTGGACGAAGGGGTGAGTACCCCGGCTTGGTGGAAGACCAAATGATTGTGTTGGGAGGTTTAATGATCCGAGGGCTGGGTAATGAGTGGTAAACGAGGTGACATAAACAGGGTTATATCTGTATACTTGGCAAGATAAAATAGAAGTCGCCGTTTAAAATGATCTTACTGGGTGAACGAATCTTAATACAATCATTGCATATCATGACCTGTTTCTCTTATTTCGTAAGCATAATATAACATTTTCAGGACTTATAGCATGCATTCTGCAATTTCAGTGTTTACCAAAAATATAAATGTAATCCTTTTGATGGCATCTTAGATAGTTTCAAAGTGGCGGACCACAAAAAAAAACAATTCGGCTTTACTTTTATGATTGTATATTAGATGATGATTGGGCATGGTTGTACTTTAACGATTATGGGCATGTTAATTTTTTTACTGAGAAAACAAAAGCCTGCCTGATTAAAGTATCACTTATAAGTCACACTATAATAAAAGCCCAAACAAAAAGAAAAAGAAAAGCGAGATAAACACGTATATAATATTTGACGCATACTCATCTCTGTCTTCAGTTTTTTTCCGTCGTTGTTTGTTTCACAACTATCGATCGTCAAGAAAGTCGCTTAAAGAGGCTGCGTTAACTTTCAAAGGGAACGGAGGGCTAGTGCTCACAATTCTTAGCAACTTTACCCATGTTACGCAGTTGTTATCATAAACAATTAAAAAATTACCATTAAAAAAACCTTCGATTCAAATGTTTACATAGAGTACAATTATTGTATCCAGCACTGTTTAAGAGTTTAAGACAAGGGCGTCTTGTGCAATAATTTACCGTGTTATCGTCTGGTGGAAAATAGTGAGGATATCGGAGAAAAAAAACAGATAGAAAGCACATAGCATTACTTATTGTTGAGAAAAAGTATCGTTTCTGAGTACGTACACTTATGATAATCGTAACATCAGTTTTGTTATTTTGTTACAGCCCATTGACGAGAAGGCGCAATGGCAGAAAGTGCTATACAGGAAGATTGGCGACACGAAGACTTCCAGCACGACCCAACTGACCCAGGTCAAGGTCATTGAGAGGATCATCAGCATGGCCAAGGTCATGCACGGCTTACACATGGTCAGTGGGTTTTAGATCAAAACGTCCAACAAGTTTCTTCTATATACTTAGAATACCAGTTGTACAAAATGTGTAAATACTACACGTTGGATGTCTAATAATTGTGTAGTATGCCTTATTGAAACACTAGCGTAATATGAAGAATATTGCATTAACTCGTCTTTGAATAGGCTCAAAAGCAAACAAAGCTGTTGTTGTTGGTGTTGTTGTTGTTTTTGTTGTTGTTGTTGTTGATGATGATTTTGTTGTTATTGCTGTGGTTGTTCTTGTTTATGTTGTTTTTGTTTATGATGTTTTGTATACTAGTTCCTAATATTTAAAATTCTTACTAAATTGTATGACAATTCCTTCATTGCTAATCGTGGTTTAAGGTATGTTTATGCCTTATTACTTAACTTAATTGGCGCGTACCAGTTCTTAGTCTGTGACACTTCTGCAACATTCTCATGCCCACTTTTTTATGAAAGCTCTCTCCATTTATGTTTGGCATGTGGTGTTGGTCATCATCATTATACCATGAAAATAAACCCACCATCTTTGCAGGTGGAACACCCAGCTGCTAACGGCAGCGCATGGAAGAAGGTGATATCTTCACAACGAAAGAGAGCGGTCATGGCATGTTTCCGAATGCTGCCGCTGCACAACACGCCCAGGTGAGGGAATTTGGAGATCTACCTGTCGGTTGATGGCAAATTAGGTTCGAGGAGAAAGAAAACAAAGATATAGATGAATACAGCTTGGGCGTATCGAATAATGCCATTCCATAGGAGATGCAGATAAGGGAGTGAAGAGAGAAAAAAATAAGACATTATTTTGTCAAATCCGAAATGTTCAAGATGAAAGTTTTGTTAAATAACTATGTAGGTTTGCGTTGTATGTTTCTTAATTTACAGTTAAATTAGATATAAAGATAGAAAGGCATAAGAGATATAAGATGGACAAAGATGCGAAAATCCAAAAAATCATATCTGTTGTGACATCGACATAGTACTAGAACAATTGTTCTAAAAATTTAAATAAAACAACCTGGATAACAACATAATTATTATATTTACTAACATCTTAGTTTTCCAGACATAGAGACAGAAAAATTAAAGATCTGGTCTATCTGGGTATTTCGACCTTTCCTTCGGTCCCAAAATGTCTGAGAGCGCGCAAAAGGAAATACCACTTTCTAGAAATTATAGGAACGAGGTTTTGGAGCATTTAAGTAACCTATGTATTCCAACAAAGTATAAAAACGTAATGAAACCACATCTCCTATTGTTGTTGTTTTCCCCAGGCATCGCGCCATGAACCTGTTTCTGCGGGCCTATACGATGCTGTGGCTGGAGACAGAAGAGCGGGACAAGAACGTCCTCATCGTGGATCTCACAGTGAGTTCTTCTCAATAGAGTTTAACTTCGCCTGTATTATAATCAAAAGACTGTAAATGCTACTAGGGCCAAGTAAGTCGGGAGGATGCGCGGAAATTAAAATAAACCAAGATAAACTTTCCGCTTTTGCACCATTGGGTACTTGTAGAACTCATTTTGTATACAGCACTGCCTTGAAAAACAATCTTTTTCCGCATTAAGTAGTATAAGAGGTGAATCCTGATTTGTTTTAAACTTAATGTAATCGCAAAACAAATTTGAAAACCATTTCTTGACATTCATCAATATGGACATCATATCGGAAAGGTAGAAAAGGGTAATAAATCAGTCTGTGTCTAAAACTTATGAATTGTTGTAGACTTGTATGCTTTGACAGTTTCCTTGATTGTTTCGGATTTATGCGGGCTGCAAACTGATTCTGAATGGAAATCAAACATATTAATTTGTATAAACAAGCATGGCAATGCCATCATTAGGAATGTGAATTCACCGAAAGATACTGAAAGTAGTTAAAGGACATAAGATCTAATATTTAAGTTTAAGGTGGTTCGTCAAGAAAGAGAGTTGAGTAATGCTGAACTATGCGTTAATGTTTTATAGCCTTTAAAAGAGAACACGCAGTGCGTGTACGGGGGAAAAGCAGATCTACTACAAATTCAAGGTGATACTGGGATGTTTCTCTTTGTTCAGAAATGTGGATTATCTTTTTGCGAAATCTCATTCCTAATAGACGATTTCCTAGGCCTAATTCGAGAGTTATCTTACTAAAGTACTACCATTACTTGGACTGCTGATGGTGCTCGTATAAACGATGAAATAGACAAATTAATCAATGCATCTATTTCCCTTACAGCAATCGCATGACGAGGATGAAGGAGAGAAGAAGGACGAGGAAGAGGAGAAGAAGCCTGACCCTCTTACCCAGCTCATCACGACGCTGAGTCGGGGGGCCACCAAGGAGCAGCAGAGGAGCCAGCCTGACGACACGCTGTACATGTCCTATGCGGAGATCATGAGCCAGGTCAGGCCCGAGCTAGGTCAGTCCCGAGTTGGTTGGTTGGTTGGTTGGTTGGGTTGGTTTAACGTCCAACAGCAGCACTATATAGGCTATATTGTGGACGGGCCCCAAGACGGACGTCTGACAATTTTATGTGCTGCCACACACGAGACAGGGCGGGGATACCATGACTCCTGTCTCAGCCGGTCACATTAGTGAGACCCGAGACTAGAAGGGCTTCAGACTAGAATAACCAGAGGGGACAGATAACATGGCTTTCTGTAATCGTGCCTCTCTTTAGTGAGGGAATTTTACGGAGATTTAGAATGATTCAAGACAACTGTTTCTCTATCAATACAATTGCCATGCAGCTGTGTTATCACGGGAAAAAAACAAGAGAGGGCACTGCTTGGCAGTAGAGAGGCGCGGAGTTTGCTGTCCCGTCTGGTTATTCTTGTCTGAGGTGAAACGTTTCACAAGAAGAGCTCACAGTGCTAATAATACGAGGCGCGAGCATGACGCGTGCTCACTCTTCATCCCTTCTCTCTTCTTTATTTAAATATAGGCGGTTGACTTATGATTCCAAAATAACAGACAGGGGAAGCCTCCTAGTTGACTAATCCCCAGTTGACATGTATTAAAGCAGGAGGCTGCCGCCAGACAAAATCGTTCCTGAGAAACCTCTCACAATTCCACACTCTCAAGATAGACTGTGCGTCCAATAAAGAAGGCAGTCGGCGCTAAGCTGGGTTTAAACATCACATGGCCGTCAAACCAAGTCTATTTGTCTAACCGCTTCATTTGCCTGGAAGTTCAGCCTTGTATAGACCAAAAATGTGCACACCCCGCCTAAGTCACATTTGTTCACATATTTTGTATGTAGACGAGGGTACCAGCTTAGACTCAAACCTCAGATTTCTTGTTTGCTTCTAAAGATCTCTAGCGACTATGGTATCTGGCGTCTCTCCTAGGTTGAAATTTCTTTCAGGGCGTTTTTCCTCTAACTGGATAAGTCGGTATTAGTACTACGTAACGGACTCAGTCCTGATAGTTTCTCTCCTCTCTCCTTCCCTCTCTGTCTATGTCTGCCTGTCTGTCTCTGTCTCTGTCTCTCTCTGTTTCTGTCTCTCTCGCTCTCTTTCTCCCTCGCTCTCTTTCCCTAGCTCTCTCTCTCAAATACATTGTTTTGAAGTTTTGAGTATGAGTAATACAGATTTGTTACCGATGTTTTTGCAGCTACAAAGAAGATTTTCTCTCTCTCTCTCTCTCTCTCTCTCTCTCTCTCTCTCTCTCTGGAGCACAAACTACATTGTTTTGAACTTTTTAATATGAGTAATACAGATTTTTTACAGATGTTTTTGCAGCTACAAAGAAGATTTGTATATTTTCTAATCACCTTGTTAAAATGAGGATAACCCATAAAGCCTGGATGCCAGTTGTGTTAACATTTTGCAACAAATCATGTTCTTTTTCTTTAATTCCCTCTTAATCACAGAGCTGCAGTGGTGAAGATGAAGATGACGATGATGGAGATGATGAAGGCCCTGGACCATCTTTCGAGGTAAGTGATGGGAGTTTAAGCTCATTTCAGGAACTTGTGCCATTTTTTTAAATCTTTTTTCTGCATGCACTGTGTTGGAAAATAAAACATGGTGAATTATTTGAATGCTTCATTTAAATTTTAACAAGCCCGAAAAGCAAGTTGATGCATATTTTTATAATTTGTTTGTCCGTGTTGGGGTTGGATGTTCGAGTGTGATAAGAATTTCACTCCATAATGCTTACATAATACGATTCCAATCACTCACTCATGTTTTCATCTTCAAAGATACAAATGCCAAACACTTGGAATATCACAAATATTGAGGAGCTGTTGTGCGTTTTCACTAACATTAAATCTTTTTTTTTTTTACTTGAAAGGGTTTTGAAATTTCAAACTTGTTGGTGGTTGGTTTCAAATTCGTAGCTGTAATTTGTCTAATATTCAAATTACCATTCCATTACTTTAAAACAAATGTCAGTTAAGTATAGATTATTCATTTTAAAATCATATTTGGCTATTTCCGAAGAAATCTGTAGAACCAAACTTTATTCTCAGTTGAATGCTTTCATGGTCAATATTTTCGCTTTTCTGCATCAAGTAATCAATGAAGTTCCTTTAAAATCTGTATAAATATTTTATTTTTTATTCGGTATCTGTGAGCACAAATATTATCATTTCATCGTTACTTGCTTTAGTTGCCACTGCTCTAATATTCTCTTACTGTCGCTGCATGGAAGATAAAGGTCGAGTTTATGAAGGTATATGCAACAAAGTCACTTTGCTGTTTTGTCTCTATATGATTTATCATAAGGGGGTGTTGTTTCCTATTCGCTGTGGCTTCTCCATATCGCTTATTAATATTACTGTAAGCCTTTGCTGCCGTCTTTTTTCGTTTTCTGTTATTAACTTCGTTGTATTTCGTAACGTATTTGAGAGAAAGAGAGAGGTGGAGAGAGAGAGAGAGAGAGAGAGAGAGAGAGAGAGAGAGAGAGAGATTGCGAGATTGAGAGAGAAGCAGATGCTTCAGTGTTTTGTACGTGTGAGAAGGAAGAATAAGAATGAAATGAGATTCTGTTTCAGACTGTCATCCTAAATTTGGACATTGGAGCCATCTCTTTGAATGTGTCATCAAAATATTGTGTTGTGATTCTTTTTAGGTGTCGACTTATTTTAAAAGGCACCTAAATTATATTTATTATCATTGAAATACATAATATTTCATAATGTGTTATAGTAATTATTATTGTATTATTAATTTAAGATACTGGTTCAGGAAGTCGCTGTGATAATTAAATAGACAAATACCTCTAACAAATAATAATTTGGCATATCCTTTCACACTACATTTTTTATTCGTGAGTAGACTATTATGGGTATTGTTGAGCTCATCATACCAGCCGAAGATCAATACATTTCCTAGATAGTCACTTAAAATCATGATTATAAAGATATACAAATTGAAAATTAAAATCAATCTAATTGCCAACAGCGCCATAATTATATAATAATTATTATCTTTTTGTAATTATTGTTACTAATATTTATGTCACGATGAAATAGACAAATTAATCAATGCGTCTATTTCCCTTACAGCAATCGCATGACGAGGATGAAGGCGAGAAGAAGGACGAGGAAGAGGAGAAGAAGCCTGACCCTCTTACCCAGCTCATCACGACGCTGAGCCGGGGGGCCACCAAGGAGCAACAGAGGAGCCAGCCTGACGACACGCTGTACATGTCCTATGCGGAGATCATGAGCCAGGACGAGCATGACGCGTGCTAACTCTTCATTCCTTTCTCTCTTCTTTATTGAAATATAGGTAGATGGTCTAGGCTTCCAAAAATAACGATTGACCAATCTCCAGAGTGTTAACTATGGTTTAAAGAAGGAAGCTATTATTCCGACCTAAAAAGACAAAACCTTCCCGAGAAATCTCTCACAAATTCCCACTTTGAAGTTAGAAAGTGCGTCCAATAAAGAAGGCAGCCGGCGCTAAGCTGGGTTTAAACGCCACATGGCCGTCAGACCAAGTTTATGATGTGTCTAACTGCTTCATTTGCCTTAGAGTTCAGCCTTGTATAGATCAAAAATTGAACACGCCGCCTAAGTCACATTTTTTTACATATTTTTTTATGTAGACGAGAGTACCAGCTTGGATTCAAACCTCAGATTTCTTGTTTGCTTCTAAAGATCACTAGCGATTGTGGTACCCTCTGTCTCTCTCCG